>ML323834.1:0-97703 GCA_005239505.1 Nicotiana paniculata
TGACACGAGCAGAATCGAAAGAAATCAAAAGAGCCATCCAAATACAAAGCTTAATGCAAAAAGCAAAAAATTTCGAACATATTCAGGTTGAAAGGCAAAATGTTAGTCACGAGAAAGAAATGTACATCTTTATACTTATTCAAAACTGTTGTAACAAAAACGGTTAGGGGTAAAAGATCATCATCAATATACTCATTCAAAAAATTATTCTCGAATAAAACAGTTATGGATCAAATACCTGAACCCTTGTATTTGTTCAAGAAACTTTTATCAAATAAAAACAGTTACGAATAAGAAAACATTACCCTCGTACTTATTAGAAAACTGTTTCCAAAACAGTTGCGGGTAAAAACCCCAATCTTTATAAAAACTGTTACTAGTGAAAAACAGTTATTTCCTTGCATTAATATCGAAAAACTGTTACTTATGAAAAACAGTTACGAAATACAAGAGTATATTAAATCTGTTAAAACAAAAATAGTTGCAAGCTTGAGTTTTAGACGATAACCAAACACATGTAAAATGTCATGGAAGTTCAAACAAAAAACTTTCCTTGGAAACATTCTTAAACATGTGTAAAATTCCTATCACTCTATTGCATTATCATGAAGTTGAGACGTCTTCTTCATGTCAATTATAAAGGGCCCTCTTCCATAAACTATGCCTATTACAAAAAGGCACACATTTAATATGACACCGTGCCTATTATAAAAAAAGGTACGAGTAGTCTAAAGCATCCCACATGCAAAACTCAAAGGTAAAACTAAAACCTCAAAAATAAAGCATGCAAAATACCTACAGAGTGAAACACAAACTCAACAAAAGTCAAACTAACATTTATATATTAAAACGGCTAATACTAAGTATTAACTTGTACTTAGCCGTATACTATTTTTATATTTACATTGTGGCGCCCCTATTGTTATTTGGGGACTTAAAGGACATCCAAATTTACCCCCGATGGGACTGGGGGTAACCATCAGTTGATACAAAGAAAAATAAAAAAAGGGATAAACCAACTAGATCTTTTTCAGATGAGGGGTTGACTTCAGTGGCAGAAGGAGCGGGAGCAACTGAGGATGAAGAGGCATGAGCGGCTAGAATCTCACCATCAGGTGAAGAGAGGTTATGACCTTGTTGAGCCTTCTCCATGGCTTCCTTATTTTTGGCTATTTCAGCACTAAGGTAAAAACCCTCTTGACTCACTTCTATCAATGTGTCGAGGCGAGAATTCATATATGCCCAGCTCACATCGACAGCAGCCACCTCTTCCAAATCTTCATAATCTTGTGCCCACACTTGAAGCTCAGCTCTCAGCCCGTCCTTCTGCGTCTCCGCAGCTTCATGAGCGGCCCTTAATGGAACAATCGACTCCTCTAAATCTTGAGCTTTGTCTAAATCCCTTCGAATATCTTCTTGAGTATGAGTGAGTGATTGCACGAGCTCGCCTGAGTATTCTTCCTTCTTCCCCAGCAAGTTCTTCAAGTCTCTAATCTCCTCTGAGGCATGGGACAGCTGCTTCGCGAACGAAGACTCCAGAACACTCTTGTCTTTGTCAGCTTGACTGCAAGAAGCCCGCTCCAATGCTAGTTCTGCTACCATAAGTCTCATCTACCACTTCAAGGTACTCCTCTCCTCTTCTAAAGCGTCCATGTCAATCCTTAGGCTATCATACTGTGCTTTCCAATTATCAACTTCTGCCTGCAACTCTCTTGTCTCTTGGTCTGTGTTTGAAATCCTATTTATAAAAACCATGCCTATGAGGTTAATCTACAAGAAATAAACCAGTTAGATATGGTAAATTTCATATACGAGAGTGAAAGAGGATAACTTACACCATACCTTCAAAGAAGTATGCACGACCTCATTTGCCCATGTAAGAGCACCGTGGCTAGCTAGCTTTGCTTTCTCAGCGGGACCTATTAAAGGCTTGAGCCACACTTCAGGCTCACCCGTCTTCTTAAAAAGGTTTCCCTCAGCTGGAACCTCTATTACCACCTGCCGCATCTCTCTGCTGGAAGACCCTACTTCCCTAACGGAAGGCATGGAAGCAGGCAGAGATGGAACATCAACAGGCACGGAAGGTTGAGGAGCAGGCACGGAAATTTGAAGAGTTGAAGAAGTTACATGCAAAGCAGCAGCAAAAGTTGAGATAGCCAATGGAATAGACGAAACAGTTTCTCTCAAAGAAGCAGGAAAGATAGCAGCCAAAGGGACGTCGTTAGCAGCAAGATCAATACCACCGTGAATAGGGGAATATGGAACATCATCAAAGACAGGGGGGCTCAATCACAGACATGGGAGGCAAGGTTGATGTAGTAGGTTCATCATCTAAAATCATTCGCCTTCTCCGTGGTCTGTTCACTAAAGCACCCTCTTCCTCTTCTGCTATGGCGAGATTCACTAATCTTCCTCTTCGAGGAAGATGAACCAACAATGATTTCCTGGGCTTGAGCCAAGGACATTTTCGGGATAGAGGAAGCACACACCCCACGAGCATAGAATCCTATTAAAAAGTGAAAAAAGTTAAACGACAAAAGAAAAAAGACTCGAGTAAGGAAAGAACAAAGAACAAAAAATTCACTTACTGTGGGTCTTTACTTGCCAACCATACCTCCCAGCGAGGTGCTTCCCAGATCTTTCTTCTGAAGGAGCAACAAATAACAGTTTTTCTACCCAATCACGAATATTGGAGACATTCTTAACAGTATTTATGATTGCTGAAAGAAGAAAAATAAACAGACACGGTGTTAAATAAAACATCTCAAGTCAAAACAAGAAAAAGTAAACGTGAGCTAAAGCATACTCACGTGTGCGATTCCACTTCTAAGGGAAGGGAAGATTTTATTCACCCACTAAACCAGCAGTGGTTACAGCAACATACCGGAGATACCAACCCCTATCCTTATCGTCTCTAGGGGTTACTAGCACTCTTTTGCTTCTAGCAGTCAGAGTAAAAACCCCTTCACGAAATAAGGCAGGAGAGTAGAGGTGAATAAGATGGTTGAAGGTAAAAGGAACCGAGGCTAAAGAAGCCAAACTCCTAAGGCATGCGACAACTCGCCACACAAGCGGGCCGACCTGTCCTAAGCAGATATTGAAAAAACGGCAAAACTCGATTATAACTGGGTCAATGGAGGGTCTAAACCCTAAAGTGAAAGGATACGTATAAATAAAACAATATCCCGTCTTGTAAGACGTTATTCTTTGATTACTATTCGGAATATAGACATGAAAGTAAGATTTCCAGAAGCACTCCCTTCGTACCAGGGAAATCTGACCCTCAGTTATAAGGGTTGGATATCTTTATACACTATCAAGAACTTGACTATCCCTAGCAAAAACAAACTCAACAGGGAGAATTTCATCGACTCCAGGTTCACGAAGGAGTTCGCCTCTACCCCTAGATAAAGATCGAGAAATCCTAAATCTCGGGGAAACTGGAGATCTAGTAGAAGGGGGAGGTACTATCTGGGAAGAAGAAGAGCCCCTCGAAGGAGTGGATCCTAGACTTCTAAGTCTACCACCCCTCCGACTCCTAGTCGGAGCAGAAGATGGTGCTAAGCTTTCAATGTCTATTACTCTTTGAGGTTGGTTTGAAGAAGACATGTTTTCAAAGACAAAGGAGAAAGTTCTTTACAGAAAATAAAATTAGAAAAGTGTTTCGTGGAAGAAAAGAAAAGAAAACATGTATTTATACTTGAAGACAGCCTTTAAACATGATGAAAAAGGAAAATAATGATGAAAAGTCATAATTGAAGATGTCACTTCGAGACTGGCACAGCCGCAAAAAGCCCTAAAAGGTGCTGAGTAAATGCAGTACCAATCTAAAAAGGACACGTGGACACGATAGCTGGACGTAACTCTTTGAAGAGGTACGGTACAAAGAGGTACGGTTCAATAAACCCACGAACTTATCAGCCACAGGAAATTCAAGTTGATCATAACGGGAAAGATGAACGGTCATAATAAATCTAGACAAAGCTACAGGCAAATTCAAGGACCCACAATTGATTACTCGAACGTTATGTAACTGAACCCCTATTACCGTTATCGCTTGTAACGCCTCATTAATGTCATAATTAGTCATTAATGAGTAACCATAGGAGGAGTCATACATTATAAGAATCTCCTATATAAGGGAGGTGAATACATCTTGTAAAGGCATCTGATTCTCGAATACAATCAACATCGATCTTTTATTTCTGCAATATTGTTTATTATTCATTTTTCCCATTATCTTGATTATCAGTAACCCGTATTCATATTAAAAATAAGCTTTAGTCAAAGGGTCTAATTCTTTGGTTAAACAGGAGCGGCAGCATAGCTTGGAATTAGAAGATATTGTCGCGCATTTAATGGATGTCCATGAGGAGCGGAAGGACTAGTAAAGTTGGTAAATGAAGCAGGGCGTAGGATGGGGTTTTGATGTCGCAGAGAGTGTGCATTTCGGTGTCGTTGGAAGGTGTCCGTGGGTGATTTTCACAGGTGGGTTATCTCCTGTGAATAGGTTAGCGGTGGCATGGTTGGCAAATTTCTGTGAGGGATTCTAGTGGCTATTTGGTAAGAGGCAGAATGCGTGAATGATGCTAGAGAATTTGAGTATTTAGGGAGTGCTAATGAGAGAATTTGGAAGAATTGGACAGGTTGGTTGAGAAAGATCATGTTAACAAAGGAGAAAGGATCTCAGCAGGGTCTAGAGCGGTGCAAGGAGTAGCTTCGGGCTAAGTGAGAGAGTCGCACCACCTGCAGTTGGGTTGTAGGATTGTGTTCTCATGGGGTTGTGGATTGTCAGCGTAATGGCAAGTTATTGCAGCTAAGGGAAAGGAGTAAAATGGTAATTTTTCATGTGATTTGATAAATGTGTGCAAAAGTTGGCCCTATTGGACCAAGGTTAGGCTTTGGAAGATTCAGAATTTATGCTTAATGCATAGGCGAGTCGTAAGGATACTGACTCAGTCACGTGCTTCATTGAAAATGGTGTTCGTGTGCTAGAAGAGCCTTGGGGTTGATTGTATTCGGGGCCAGTCAGAGCGGGTGACTCTCAAATAGCGGTCCTAATGAATTCAAAGGTTAGGGATGCGGCGTTTAAGGGTTTCAGGCATGTAGTATGATTACGGATCGAGTTTATGCAGCATAATTCCCGAGGAAGGGAAAATGGTTGGAGCGCTCTATGTTATTTTCAGCGTGCAGGATAGTATTGGGGAAGTAAGAGGAGTAAACTCAGGATTTGTTAAAAGATTATCAGGAGGGTATGAGACGGGTTGCGGGATTTAGGCAGCATGGTCTTGTGAATCAAGGCCACTCGGGATGAGTGAGGATTGAGTTGCTATGAGTTGAAGGAAGTTACTATTATTCCTGAGGCAATTGAAGATGATCAAAAGAAGATAGAGTGGTTAGCCATGGTTGAAATGGCGCACTTACGGCAGTGATCAGTTCCTTCGATGTGATTAAGTTATGCATGTGGTTTGTGCCGGTGTGCGAGACATGTCAGCCGTCGAAATAGATTTTTATTTGGAAGAATTCAAATATTATGGCCTGTCAAGTGTAGGCGGATCCCGGAAGGGTTATGGTGGTTCAGACCACTACTTAAGGATTTGCATGTATTGTGATTGTGGGAATTTACTCGTGTGTTGTGGCTGTTCTCTTGAATTGAGGTAAGTAAAAGATATTTATATGATGAAGTGTTCACCCTTTTAGTAGTTTAGAAGTTATGATGGAATTCTTGCGCTATCTCATATTGGCATGTTAGGTGCGGTAAGCAGTATGTAACTGGGAGTAAGAATCGAGATTGCAGTTTGGTGTTAACAAGGATGTCATGAGATCGGATGAGCAAGAAAAAAGTGATTTGAAAGTTCAGAGTAAGCTGGTGTTATCTTCAGTGTCACCTGAGATCGATATTCGGTTAAAGAGGCTTTATACCCTGGTCATGGGTTCTTGATGTGTTTTGTAGTATTAGTGTGGTCGGTGATGCGGATGTGCAAACTTGTTACCTGGTGTGGACGGTCGTGGGAGCGTAACCACGAGAAGATTGTATAAGTGTGACATGTAGTCACTTAATGGATTGAAAATTTGGACTGAGTAAAAAGAAGTGCAATATTGCTTATTTGAGAATTTATGCCTGGAAGGCGTTCAATTCATTTGGTTGTGGATTGTGGGGTGTTTGTCCCGGCTATGATGGTTTTTCTCGCGTATTATGAGAGAAAGTGGGTTAATATGGACCCAGGTAAAGTTATTAGCTTAGTTTGGTGCAAGCAAGGTAGGCTCGATGTTTGTGGATGGATTTAAATATGATTATGGGCTCCGTATGAGCCAGGCATGTTCATCTCAGTAGAGCGCTTTTCATGGAAAGGTATTAGAACAACAGTTGTTGTTCTGTCTTCGTCAAATTCATGTGATAATGTGATTGTGCCGTGTGAGTTGTGAAACGACTTGATAATTCCGTATGTGTTGAGATCTCCGCGTAGTGATGATGTTATGTTAGCGGGATAGCTCTTGAGGTTCAGAGTATATATATATCGCACCTCAGTTGTGCTTGAGTTTTTAGCATATGGCTTTATCAGTCTCCCCAGGATGGTATTATGCACTTAGCGTGCTTGTGACCGATATTCAGTAATTGGTAATAGTGAGCAATTCAGCTCCGTGTATATCTCCTTATGTAAATTTTATGTGTGGATCGGTGGCACGTCGCCACGGGTATGTTATATGGATCGGGTTGCACGCTGAAACAATGAGATGATGAGTACGGTTCCCTATGTCTATTTATTTTCTTGTGTTTTACTTCCCATTTTATGAGAAAAGTTCATATTAGTTGCGTGAGTTGAGTAGTCCCTTCCTGAGTCATTTCTTATGTATCATGTTTGAATTATGGCCTATTAGCGCGATGTGGTAGCATGTGAGACTATTGGTCATGTATGGGATGTTGTCTGAACAGTTCATACTGGGTGAGAAGAGATTATTGGATCAGGGATCAGCGCGATAAGATTATGCGGAATATATTAAAGGACAAATACCATTATTCGGTTCATAATGAGGTGATGATTCTAGTCAAGAGGAGATGTTTAATGATTTGCTAACTCGACAATTGATTATGAATTTCTACACATCTCCTCTGTTGTGGTGGTATCGCCAGCATTATAGCAGGATGTATATATATATGATGAGGTGCATTGGGAGCATCAAATTCGTGGAATTTTGGCTATTAAGGTTCAGGGAGTGTCATTGTGGTCAGATGATAAATTATGCAGTGCATGGTGCTAATTCAGCAAGGTGTGCAGTCATGTACTGGTATGTCGTGTGGTAGTTGATACGGTGTTCATATATTTGAACTAGGCCTGGCAGAGAAATTTCAGGTGTTGGAACTGGATTCTGAGCTTATTATATGGGTAAAAGAAGAAATCTTCAGATTTGATTAAGCTAATGTACTCAACTGGGTTGTGGTAGCACGGACAGGTGCACGAGGTATTAAACAGTGATTTCAGATAAGTCCAGAGTAGTTCTTATCTCGTTCGAGGACGAACGTCTATTTAAGTGGGGGAGAATGTAACGATCCGACCGGTCATTTTGAGCTCTAGCGCGTCGTTCAGTGGTTTGAAGTCGTGAGCAGCTCCATTTCAGGTATTATGACTTGTAGGTGTGGTCGGAACTGAATTTCGGGAAGTTTAGAGTTTATTTGGAAAGAAAATTCTCATTTCAAAAGCCTTAAGTTGGAGAAATCAACTAAGATTGGAATTTTGAGTAACCGACCACGGAATCAGGATCTGAAGGTTCCAACAAGTTCGTATGATGATTTTGGACTTTGGCGTATGTCCGGATCGGGCTTTGGATAACCCGGGAGTGTTTCGGCATATATTGTGGAAGTCAGCATTTTTGAAGAAATTTCCTAGGTTTGGCTTGAAGCGCATTTCAGTGTTATTGATTCCTGTTTAGGATTCCGAGTTTGGGAATATCTCCGTATGGTGATTCAGGAGTTGAGAGCGATCGGAAGTGAATTCAGATGTCCGTAGGTCATTTTGAAGTCATTCGGCTAAAGATAGAAATTTGAAGGTTTTGGAGAAATCCGACCGGAAGCGGAAATTTTGATATCGGGGTCGGAATGCGATTCCGGAGGTTGGAGCAGGTCCGTAATGTTGAATATGACTTGTGTGCAAAATTTGGGGTCAATCGGACGTGATTTGAAAGGTTTCGGCATCGGAGGTGGAAGTTTGAAATTTCAAGTTCATAAAGTTTGAATTTTAGTGTGATTTGTGGTTTCGGCGTTGTTTGATGTGATTTGAAGCATCGAGCAAGTCCGTGGGATGTTATGGGACTGAGTCGTAGGATTTGGACGGGTTCCCGGGGGCCTCGGGTGTGTTTCGAGGTGAATTCAGACCATTTTTCTCTGTTTTGTTGCTGCTGTCTTCTGGTGTATCTGGTGTGCTATGTGAACGCGGTCCATGGTATGCGATCACGAAGAAGAAATTTGAGGGAGCTGGAGTTTTGCCTATTCGATCGCAGAGTTGGAGTAGCGATCGCACAGTGTGCGTTTGGAGGCTGTGAGGCGTTTGGCATGTGCGAACGCGGGAGATTACATGCGAACGCACAAGAGGAATTAGGGAGGCAGCATAGAAGGCCTATGCGAGCGCGAAGCATGTTTTGCGATCGCATAGGAGGGTCGCCTGGGCAGTGTTATGTTGTAAACGGGAAAATTTCATTTCTTCTCAAAATTTCACTTGGTGTGGGCGATTTTGAGGAGCTTCAAAAGGGGATTTCCGTCAAGCATTACTAGGTAAGCAATTTCATTATGTTTTTAAGATAAATACAAGTTATATGCTCGGATTGAACATTGAAAAATTGTGGAAATTGGGAATTTTGAAGAAAACGTAGAAAAATTTGATAATTTCGATTTTAGCCACGAATTGAGCATGAATATTGGATTAAATTGTATATTTGAACTATAAAGCTATGGGTAGAGTGAATCTTCGAGAAATTTCAAAATCCGAGCACGTGGGTCTGAGGGCATTTTGGTCAATTCCTTGAGCGGAGATAGGATTTTATATAATTTGGATTATTAGCAAATATTAGAGTATATTTTCATTGGGTTGCCATTTTTTGGCTAGTTTCGGAGCGCTGTGCAACGATTTGAGTCATCAGAAGGGTTTGGAAGCCGGTTATGGAATTTCGGAGCGAGGTAAGTCTCCTTTCTAACTTTGTGAGGGGAATTGTCCCCCTAGGTGAGCTAATTAAGTATGTGCTACTATCTGCGGGGGCTACGTACGCACGAGGTGACGGGAGTCCGTGCGTAGCTACTATTATGCCATGTCCGGGTAGTCTAGGACCCACTATCATGCCTTACCTGTTGTACTTGTGATCTTGCCGGTAATATTAGACCGCTAATATAATCGAAATAGTAATTGAATACCTAAGAAGACTAGAGTTCATTTTCTTAATTATCTAGAAAGAAGATTGATTCCTTCGTGGATAATTGTATTCCTGATAAGGTCATATTAATGAATATTATTAAACTTGGCAAATGAGTTTCAAAAAAAAGATTTAAATGCTATTTGTCGTATTCCCTTAAAAAGAATTTTACCACTTTCCCGAGTAACTGCTTTCTGGATAAAAAATGTGGATTCATTATGTGAATATGTGTACATAGGAGCACATGAGTCGCAACTATGATTCACGAGCAGGCTAGCCTTATTATTTTTATGTTGACCGCATCGCATGATCGATTCGCGAGCGGGGAAAATAGATGCATCTATGGTTCGAGCCATTCGACCCTTCGGCAGTGCACAGTTTATTATTGTTGGTCCGTGCCGTTCGACCCTCGACATTTCTTGCACATGATAATTGCTGCATATTTCATTTGATTTATACATGTTCATCGGCCTAAGGAAATTCCTAATTGCCAGTTAAAAAGAAGAATAATTGATGTGTAAAATATGAAATAAGTCTGATGTTTCTCATCCCTGATTATTATTTAAATTGTCAACTGAAATGACGAAGGTGTTAAAGTGTTAAATATATGAAGAACTGATATTCCTTATCCCTGATATTTAAATAAATTGCCTATGCATTCATGCTTAGTGTCGCACTTGAATACACTAAATTGACATCTAGCAAGTGTCTAATTCGACCTCTCGTCACTACCTCTCTGAGGTTAGGCGGGCAACTTACTGAGTACACGTTGTTTTCGTACTCATGCTACACTTGCTGTGCATTTTTATTGCACAGGTACTTTCATAGCGACATGGCTTGTTTGGGAGACTTAGGCGAGATGCATCATCCGGAGGCGATTCGCACCTGACTGAGTCTCCCTCATATTGTATTTATTTCCACTTTAAATTCCTTGTCCAATTTGTATTTTCGGACAAGCTTGTAATATTTATGAAATTCTTAGAATTTGCTCATGTACTTGTGTCACCGGGTTTTGGGATGTGTTTGTGGTAACGACCCGACCGGTCGTTTTGAGCTCTAGCGCGTCTTTCAGCAGTTTGGGGTCATGAGCAGATCCATTTCAGGTATTATGACCCTTAGGTGTGGTCGAAATTGAATTTCGGGAAGTTTAGAGTTGATTTGGAAAGAAAATTCTCATTTTAGAAGCCTTAAGTTGGAGAAATGGACTAAGATTGGAATTTTGAGTAAGCGACCTCAGAATCAGGATTTCAAGGTTCCTGCAGGTTCGTATGATGATTTGGGACTTGGGCGTATGTTTGGATCGGGTTTTGGGTAACCCGGGAGAGTTTCGGCGTATATTGTGGAAGTCAGCATTTTTGAAAGAATTTCCTAAGTTTGGCTTGAAGCGCATTTCAGCGATATTGATGTCCGTTTGGGATTCCGAGCCTGGGAATAGCTTCATATGGCGATTCTGGAGTTGGGAGCGCGATCGGAAGTGAATTCGGATGTCCGTATGTCATTTTGAAGTCATTTGGCTAAAGATAGAAATTTGAAGGTTTTTGAGAAATCCAACTGGAAGTGGAAATTGTGATATCGGGGTCGGAATGCGATTCCGGAAGTTGGAGCAAGTCCGTAATGTCGAATATGACTTGTGTGCAAAATTTGGGGTCATTCGGAGGTGATTTGATAGGTTTCGGCATCGGATGTAGAAGTTGGAAATTTCAAAGTTCATAAAGTTTGAATTTTAGTGAGATTCATGGTTTTGGCGTTGTTTGATGTGATTTGAAGCCTCGAGCAAGTCCGTCTGATTTTATGGGACTGAGTCGGGGGATTTGGATGGGGTCTCGGGGGCCTCGGGTTTGTTTCGGGGTGAATTCAGACCATCTTTCTCTGTTTTGCTGCTGCTGTGTTCTGGTGTATCTGGTGTGCTATGCGAATGCGGTCCATGGAATGCGATCGCGAAGAAGAAATTTGAGGGCTGGATTCTTGGTCTATGCGATCGCATAAGGATGAGTGCGATCGTAGAGAAGAGATTCAAGGGAGCTGGATTTTTTGCCTATGTGATCGCAGTGTTGTGGTTGCGATCGCACAGTGTGCGCTTGGAGGCTTCCGGGGTTTGGCTTGTGCTAACGCACAGTAGAGGAATAAAGGGGCTATAGCTTTGGCCTGTGTGAACGCAGGTTTCGGGCCGCGATCACACTGAGTGGATTTGTGAGGTAGCATAGTTGGCCTAGGCGATCGCGGAGCGTGTTGTGCGATCGCGTAGGAGGGTCACCTAGGCAGTGTGTTATTTTAACGGGATTTTGGCCATTTCCTTCATTTGTTTCATTTATGTGGGCGATTTTGAGGAGCTTCAAGAGGGGTTTTCCACCAAGCATCACTAGGTAAGTAATTTCTTCATGTTTTTAAGATTTATACAAGGATTATACATGAATTTGAACATAAAAATTGTGGAAAATTTGGGAAATTTTCGAAGAAAACCTAGAAATGTTATTTTGGATTTCTACCACGAATTTGAGCATGGAATTTAGAGTAAATTGTATATTTGAACTAGCAAAGCTATGGGTAGAGTATATCTTCGAGAAATTTTGAAATCGGGGCACGTGGGCCCAAGGGCATTTTGGTCAATTCACTGAGCGAAGTTGGGAAAGTATATAATTTGAATTTGTTACGAGTATTAGAATGAATATTCATTGCTTTGCCCGTTATTTGGTAGTTTTGGGGCGTTGTGCATCCATTGAAGTCATCGGAAGGGCTTGGAAGTCGGTTATGGAATTTCGGAGCGAGGTAAGTCTCCTTTCTAACTTTGTGAGGGGGAATTGTCCCCCTAGGTGAACTAGTTAAGTATGTGCTACTATCTGCGGGGGCTACGTACGCACGAGGTGAAGGGAGTCCGTGCGTAGCTACTATTATGCCATGTCCGGGTAGTCTAGGACCCACTAGCATGCCTTACGTGTTGTTCATGTGATCCTGCCAATAATATTAGACAGATAATGCTATTGAATTTGTAACTTATTTCCTACGAAGGCTAGAGTGTACCTTCTTAATCACTTAGAAAGAGAATTGACTACTCCGTGGATAATTGTATACCTGATAAGGTGAATTTTATTGAATATTATTAAACTTGGCAAATGAATTTCGAGAAAAGATTTAAATACTAATTTTTGTGATTTATAAAGGAGAAATTTGTCATTTACTTGAATATTTGTTTTCCCGACGTAGTCGGGGTGACTGTTGATTGTGCATGACTGCATGTGACCGCTTCGCAATTTACATTCCGCGAGCGGAGTGTTATTTCCCCCACTCTCATGGGAGCGGGCCGTACGCCACGGCGGATTAAAAAATGCATTTATGGTACGGGCAGTTCGACCCTCGACAGTGCACATACATGATTATTTTTATGGCTCAGGCCGGTTGTCCTTATCCCGTGTGCGCATGCTAAATTTTTAAATGTTTTTCATGAATTTTAAAGTGACAAGATATTTGGGGGAAAATACAGAGTAATTGTTTATTTAAGAAATTTGGGGGGAAATGAGAAAGTAGTAACTGTTTATTTACTTTCAGTATTTATTTGAATTACAGTTATTCGTAATGCTTACTGTTTTATTATCCTCGTATTCCTATTACTGATATCATATTGTGCTAAATTAATTTGTTGGACCTTAGCAAGTATCTAATTCGACCTCTCGTCACTACCTCTATGAGGTTAGGCGGGCGACTTACTGAGTACACGTTGTTTTCGTACTCATGCTACACTTGCTGTGCATTTTTATTGCACAGGTACTTTCACAGCGACGTGGCTGGTTTGAGACTTACGCGAGCTGCATCATCCGGAGGCGATCCGCAGCTGACAGAGTCTCCCTCATATTGTATTTATTTCCAGTTTAAATTCCTTTTCCAATTTGTATTTCGGACAAGCTAGTAGTATTTGTGAATTTCTTAGAATTTTTTCATGTACTTGTGACACCGGGTTCTGGGATGTGTTGGGATATATTTGATAAAATGAAATATTTAAACCATTGTATTTACTTAACGGATTATATTTAGTTATTATGTAATAAAGTGAAAGGTAATGATTTTCATAAATGCTAAAACAGGAAAAATTTAACTAGCTATTTAATGATTGGCTTACCTGACAATGATGTCCGGCGCCATCACGACCTTATGGATTTTGGGTCGTGACAGTTTGGGATATATTTGCTAAAATGGAATATTTAAACCATCGTATTTACTTAACGGATTTTATTTAGTTATTACGTAATAAGTTAGAGGTAATGATTTCAAAAATATTAAAACGAGAATTTATTTCAACTAAGTAATGATTGGCTTGCCTGACGATGGTGTCCGGCGCCATCGCGGCCTTAATAGATTTTGGGTCGTGACACCAAAGTTGGTCGTTATATTTTGAATAATAAATAAATAACGTAATTTAAATATAGAGACCAACTTTGGTCGCTAAATTTATATTATTAAAATATTAAAGCGACCAAAGTTGGTCGGTATATTGTTTACCCGGAATATTTGGTCCTTTTACCTTAGAGACCAAAGTTGGTCGCTAGATAGCGACCAACTTTTGTTTCTAAGGTAAAGGGACCAATAAAAAATCGACCAAGTCAGTTTGGATGCTTTTTGATCGCTTTTTGACTTGTAAACGATCAACTTTGGTCGCTTTTTGTGGTCGCTTTTTACCGGATTTCTAGTAGTGTATATGAGCGAAAATCAAACTAAAGTTAAAGATATTAAAGGAATAACATAATTAGTGAATATAATCCTAAACAGATAAGTAAAGGGAATACTCCGACCAAGTCCGGAAAACTGAAACATAACTTATCATGGAAAGAACTTTTACGTACATTCACAAAGGAAAGGCAACACCTTCTTTTAGAAAAAATAATTTGTCAAAAAGAGAGGAGAGTTACATCGAGTAAAGCGCTAATTGGATGGTGTTGTTCGTCTCCGAACTACTGTCTGAATGCATCGGGTCTCCTGCTTGAATAATATGTATACCCATTTATCCCAGGCCTCAATGATTTGTGAATAGATTTGTAACTTTTGTTTTTCAAGTGTAAAATGTGAATGTTTAGCATTTAATTGTTTTCACCATGAAAGGGTAATGTAGTAACGGCAATTCTTGGAACTAATACTGTACATTAAAAGGTGGTATTTTAACAGCCATTTGTCATAATTAACTGTAGGTAAATATAATTAAATTGTGGTATAAATGCATGAATATGCTGTTTTTTTAGCCAGAAAAAATGAGTTAAGATGGCAAAAATTTGAGAAAAAAGATAAATACCCTTCCTTGCCTATGAGAGGTGCCAAGTCAGCAATTTTTATTTACTATATAAATAGAGAGAGAAAATCAACTTCTTATGTCTAAATGTGGGAAATGGGGACAAAAATACGTAAAACTATCTAAAATTCGAAATAAAAAATGTAAAATATTAATTGTGCATATAAGTCGAGCAATATAAACTGCTTAATTGAGGTTTATAAGCTTCACGAATAACTAACTCCCTCAGTTTGCCCAAGACATAGCCTGCAGTTTGCTTTATACACACATTATCAGTTTGAAGTGGAACGTAACAACAAAGTTAATTTGAGAACTTATAAAAACAGATTAATTACATTAATAGGTAAAAGTAAAAACAAAATACTGTAAATTGGTACGCTAGAGCCTCTAAAATGAAAATTGAGTAATTTACGTGTTTCCCCTTTCGGGTTACATGCATTACAAGTTGTGGATACGGTGTGTTTGTTTTCTTGCCAGGGTTTTAGATAATTTAATTTAGTTATTATGTGTGGTTAAGTTAATGTCTGTCTTTTTGTGACCATAGGTGGATCTTCCCGGGGTGACATGTGTCACGACTCAAAACTAACTCTGTCGTGATAACGCCTATCGTGGTACTAGGCAAGACGACACATTTCCAAAATACATCGATATTTCATTTAAAAGATAAGCCAAAGCTTTTCATAATAGAATCTTCATAAAAGAGTTCAACTCAAAATAAAATGCGGAAAAGATAGTCCGACACCAGGGTGTCACTAAGTCATGAACATCTAAACCAGACTAGAATCAGAGTTAAAAATGTTCCACCAATACCAAAACAGAAAGAAAAGATAACAATAGAGGAGAGTCAAGGGTTGCGGACGCGAGCAGCTACCTCGTATGTCTCCGACAACCAAAAATGCACGGACTCAACGATCTCTGTGAACGGTCTCACCTGGATCTGCACACAAGGTGCAGGGAGTAACGTGAGTACTTCCAACTCAGTAAGTAATAGAATTAAATAAGGAACTGAGAAACAAATCCGAACTACACAAAATACAGTTCTTTTCAGAAATTTTAGTAAAGGAAATTAGGCATGCTTTCAAACCGGTATTTCAAAATCAAGTCAAGTGAAATAGTATAAGTCCTCCAAAATATCACAACAACAACGACTAGCAACAAAAGTGCAACAATAAATAAAACCAAGTACAGCCTCACAGGCTACTGTCACTCATCTATCTCGACAACTCAATCACTCGGCTCTCCAGCGTCAATACTCACAATCAAGGTAGTTGCGTTCATTGGATGTTCAGACTCCGGAGGGGCTCCTACCGCCCAAGCACTATATTGCTGCGGCGTGCATCCCGGCCCAATATTGTTGCGACATGCAGCCCGATCCATATATTGCTGCGGCGTGCAGCCCGATCCAAGTACTGTTGCGGCATGCAGCCCGATCCGATAAAGTGGCCCGAAGGCTTGTCCCAATCCAACATATCTCACACAGCTCTCAACCCGGCATTCAGGCCCTATATCAGTCACTAGCCTCTCCAGCCTCACAAATATCACAATAACAGCCTAAACAAAAAATATAACAAGTATTAATCAAATCATGAGAGAGAGCTGAGATAAAATGTATAAGAAAATGGTGACTGAGTACACGACATTAATTTAGCAGTCAATACAACAAGTTTACGACCATTGCGGGTCCCAATAGTATTTTCATATAACCTAAGCATGATTTCTAACATGTAAGGCAGTCAATAACTCGAAAACAAGAATGAAAAGGTAATAACAATGGGCTAATCGACTTTACAGTCTCCCGGGACGGACAAAGTCTCAATCCCACACGGTGCACGCTCACACACCTGTCACCTAGCATGCACGTCACCTTTAAATATCCACATCATATGAATTTCTCGGGGTTTCATACCTTCAAGACCAGATTTAAGACCGTTACATACCTCAATCCGAACAAATCCCTACTCCACAATTCTCTTGCCTCTCGATTCGGCCTCCAAATGCTCCGAATCTAGTCACAACCAGTACAATATAGTTAATATATGCTAAAGGAAGCAATTCCAGAAGAAAAACTACTAAACTAGACTCAAAACTCGAAATTGGCTAAACCCCGCCCCCAGGCCCACGTCTCGAAATCTGACCAAAGTCAAAAAATCCGAAATCCCATTCACTCAGGAGTCTACCCATACGAAATTTATCAAAATCCGACATCATTTGGCCCCTCAAATCCACAAATCACACTCTCCAAAATCCCACGTCCTAACCCCTTATTTCACTTCAAAAACCTACTAATTAGGTGGGAAATCAACGAGAAAAAACCGCAGCTAATGATAATAGAGCTCAAGTAACTTACCTCAGTTAATATCCTTGAATCCCCTTCAAAAATCACCCCAAAAGCTCAAAAGTCCGAGTTGAAAATGGTGGAAATGAGCAAAAAGAAAGAAGTCCCCTTTTTATATATTCTGCCTAATGAAACCGCACATACGGTCCACTTACATGCTTTTGCGACACTGCACCTGCGGAATATCCATCGCAGGTATGAAACTCACTTAGAATCCCAAGTTCCGCATATGCGGCCAAATCTCGCAGCTGCGGTTTCGCATCGGCACATCTCCCTCCGCTTCTACAGAACTGACCAAACTCCTCCTTTCCGCATCTACCCCCCCAAAGTCTCGCATCTGTGGATCCAGTCCAAGTCCATCATGCCCACATTTGCGGCCTCCCAACCACTTCTGTGGCCTCGCACCTGCGGCTCCTTATCCGCAGGTGCGGAAAACACCAACAGAATTAGTCATCACTCAAAGGCCATAATTGGTTTGTTAACCACCTGAAACTCACCTGAGGCCCTTGGGAACCTCAACCAACCATACCAACAAGTCATATAACCTCATACAAACTTAGTCGAACCTTCGAATCACTCAAAAAAACATCAAAACACCAAATTACCCTCGGATTCAAGCCTAAGAACTTCTAAACTTCCAAATTCTGCAAACGATGTTGAAACCTACCAAGCCACGTCCGAATGACCTCAAATCTTACACACACGTCACAATGACACCACAAACCTACTCCAACTTCCGGAAATCCATTCTGACCCCGATATCAAATTTTCCATTGCCGACCAAAATCGCCAAATTTCTGACTTTCACCAATTTAAGCCTAATTTTACTACGGACCTCCAAATTACATTCTGGATGCGCTCCTAAGCCCAAAATCACCTAATGGAGATAACGGAATCATCAAAGTTCAAATCGATATCATTTACTCATAGGTCAACATCCGGTTGACTTTTCTAACTTAAACTTATAACAAAGAGACCAAGTGTCTCAATTAACTCTGAAACCACTCCGGACCCGAACCAACTAACCAGTATAACCCAACATAGCTGAATAACACAAAAAGAAGCATAAATAGGGGAAATGGGGCTATAACTCTCGAAACGACCGACCGAGTCATTACAACATGTTATTTGGTCGATGTTTAAATGCACATATTTTGCAAATATGAAGGATGGAAGGAATCGAGAACAAGAATAAGGATTATAGTAACATTGTTGTTTGTTTTTATTGAGTTTGAAAACATTAGTTGAAAAAAATAAGTTTTTATAAAACAATAAAATAAGAAGAAAAGTATTGCATAGAAAAGTAGGGAGAGAGAATTCTTATTGATTTTGGGATCAATTACAATGGAATATGATCCCTCTATCTATAGAAAAAGAGTGATTTAGCCACCAAGTAAAATCACTAAAATCTCTCTAAAATATTGACATTCGCATTAAATAAAACTCTATTTATAACACTCCCACTTGAATGTTTATTCAACATATAATTTGCCTCGTTAAAACCTTAATTAAAATAAAATCCAGTGGGAAAAAATTCTAGTGAAGGAAAAAGAGTACACATATCTAACAATACGCCTTTTGGTTTGCCTTGTTTAAAACCTTGTAAGGACAACTCATTGGGACAAAACCTTGTAAGGGAAAGAGAGTACAACGCGTATTAACTCCCCCTGATGAGAGAATCAATTCACATCCTTGAGCCTTCGTATTCCAATCTTGGGCACTAGCTTCTTAAAGGTTGACGTCGGTAGAGATTTGATGAATAAAACAGGCATATTAACTTCAATGAATGTGTTGCACCTTTAAAATCCTCGCTATCACATTATCATGCTTATAGTTATAGCAAGATACATATGTTCGCAAATAGAACTTAGCATATGGTATTTCAGGACCAAGAATTGTATATGCTTTAAGCGATTTAAATCCGTCATGGATTGTCATATACGTTAAGTCATATAATTCATATAATAGACTTTAATTAGATTCATATCAAGTTTTCATGTCATGCCAACATATAAAATACATGAATGTAATTGCACACACCTATTGACTTTATACTTTCGAGTGTTTGAACTATATGTCCAAAATTACAAGTCTTTCATATGAAACCAAACTCTTTGAATTGTTTCGCCAGACTTAATATCCTCATATATATTTAACGTTATCATAGATGTAATCGGCAAACATTTTATATCGGTTCCAACATTTTTTCATAAAGACATGACATAGGGATCTCTTCATTCATATTTTCAGGTACTTAAACCTCTCTTGAGATTTTATGAAGTATTATGTCATCTAATCTTCTAGATCACTTGCCTCCTTATTATGATCATTTTCTCATCTTCTTTATCAAGAATTTTATTTGAAACCGATTTGTCTATACTCTTTAATCGTACCATAGACTTTGTCCTTCTAGGACTTATTCTAATAGGAGCATTTGCAGTGAGAATATAGTTACTTTCTTTAAGTCAGCAATTGCGTCTGGCATGCTTTGCAATATATTGTAGATGGATTATATTTTTATGAACTTCATATTATCTTATTCGATGATCTAGATGTAAAAATGATAATTCATTCCATGCAACTTTGTCTCAATTGTTTATCTTGTCTCCCCTTCATGTTAGAAAAACTAACATTCTACCTCAATTTTGGGAACTCATCTTTGTGCATTATGATGTTAATCAAAATATACATCGCACGTCAATAAGAATAAGATGAAATTATTTGGTTCCTAACCCTGAACCACTTGTGAGGGGAGAATGTAATTGTCACGACCCAAAAATCACAAGGTATGATGGCACCTAACTTGACCAGCTAGGTAAGCCAATTAACAAAAGAAACCAACCAAATAAATTATAGAAAATTTAATTATAATTTATCTGAACTTTTACAAATTTACCCAAGAACTGGTGATACGACTCATGAGCTTCTAAGACTTAGGATATACAAAGCTGGAATGAATAAATACACGTTCTGTTTGAAAACTACATGAACAGATTAATAATGTCGAACACTACCAAGGACAAGTGGAAGCTTCTATACAGAATACACGAACATCTTCAGGATCAGCCTCCAACTTCTTCAGCAGCTTCGCTCCAATAGTCTGCACAGAGTGTGCAGAAGTGCAGTATCAGTACAACCGACCCCACGTACTAGTAAGTATCTTGACTAACCCCGTCGAAGTAGTGACGAGATTTTTTTAGTTAAAAGATACTCATTACTAAACACTATAATGTAAACTAGCAATAGAACTAAGAGATAGAATAATAGAATAGAGTACACAATGCGACTGTAACAGGTAATAAAAGAGTACCAAAAGGAATCACAATTCAACAGTTTCCAACATCTCAACCGGTCCTTTCCTTAGAACGAAAGCCCATGAACCACAACAATCACCTCATATACTTTCATAGTTTGATAAAGTACTCAAGACCTCAAATCTAATGGCACGGTAACACCCTTCGTGCATTTATCTCATCCTCACCATGTATGCGGAAAACAATACCAACCAAATGATAGAAATACCGACAATAGAAATAACAAGGAAGTGAATATGCAAGCAGTAATAATAAACGAGAATGTACAGAAGAACATCAGTAACAGACTAAGCAGAGATCACAGAGGTAATGACCACAATTAGGAAAAAGGGGTTATAATTTCAATTAACTAGCATGATGGAGGCCTAAGTACAAATGTAGCAAGCAAGAAGGAAAACATATAATCTTCACAAGTTAACAAGTAAGGACATGAAGAACTAGCATGGTGGATGGCTTACACTAAGGTGCAACAGAATAGATACAACATAAGTATAATTGTAAAAGCAGGAAATAGGCATGTCATATGCAAGTTAAACAAGTAAAATACATGGACAACACAACAACAATTGAGATAGAGGTCAAGTACAGGACAATAACAACATGTCACACGAAATATATAATGGCGACAATGAAAACTCAAGGCAAAGGCAGAAATGTATACACGGAAAATAGGTATCACATCATAATGCATGTCCCTCATCCTCACCTGCACGGAAACACCCTTCGTGCCATGGCCTCACAATATTAAAAGCATAACAATATAAATGAAATGACATGGCATCACCCTTTATTCTTTACGCTCTTTCCTCATATGATAATGTATATGAAATGGCATGACATCACCCTTCGTGCTTTACACTCTTTCTCACATGATAATTATATAAACAATGGCACGACATCACCCTTCGTTCTTACAGTCTTCCTCACATGATAATGATATAAACAATGACACGACATCACCCTTCGTGCTTTATGCTCGTTCCTCACATGATAATTTATATGAAATGACACGGCATCACCCTTAGCGCTTTACACTCTTCCTCACATGATAATGATATAAACAATGGCACGGTATCACCCTTTGTGCTTTACACTCTTCCTCACCAAGCATAAAAATTTCAATAAAGTAGCCAGGTAGGAAGAGTAAATAAAATCGAGGAGAGTGCCAAACGAATATTCCAAAAAAATTCTCAATCGCTACTTTCCAAACCAACAATAATTCATTGAATGCTCAAGGCTATATAATTCAAGTACTTACACGATTCCCACGATTTATCAACAACACAAGCATGTAATCTAGCACCTCAAAATATCGACCATAGCAACATATTAATGACTATGCATAGAGATGTACGACTTAGACATATCAATATATTCTAAGAATTTTCATCAAATTGATTAATTATATTAGGCTAAGTCTTGATTACTAACATCTTATACTATGTTCTTAATATCGGTAAAACAAGTAAGGCATGAATCAAGGGAGTTACGAAAATTCTACAAACAACAATTATAGCACAATCAATCCCCGAGCATGATTAACCCCGGCACATACATATACGCTCGTCACCTCATATATGTATCACCCTCGCATGTAGCAAACAATAAAAAATAGGAGGAAAAACTCCCTCAACAAAGCTAGGCAAAACATTTACCTCAATGCAGCTAACTCCACACTCAATTTTCGCTTTTCCTTTACAAATTCATCTCCGCTCATCTCAATCTGTAAAAAAAAAAAGAGTGGACATAGTAGTAATACCAAAAGAATAGCCAACCTCATCCATTGAAATATAGTCTTCTGAGGTAATCCATGAATCAACAGCTTTGTATCATTACTCGTCAGCCCATGCGACGTCACCGAATGCACAAACAACCTGTTGGGTTGCGTTGATTCTGGAACCCACGCGAACCACCGACCACAAACGGCAAACTCTATCACAAGCTCTTTGTAAACAGGCATGGCATCAGGTTTAAATCTGTTCGTAACAGTTTCAGCCATACCCTTCTGATTTCTCTCTGTATTTTGGGCAAACCCTTTCATGGTGGCAGTGAGTTTTTCTTGGTGGCGTAATAACAATGAAAGAAAGGAGGAAGAGAGGTGAATAGGGCTGGCTGGTTCTCTGTTGAAGATGAGAGAGCAGCAGTCGCATCGCAGCGATAAGAGCTATAGCTGTCACCGGTCATCGCCCTCCGGGAGGCGTTTGCGGCCGGTTTCCGGCGACGTAACAGTAGCGAAAGAAAGGAGGAAGAGAGGTTAAGAGGACTGGTTGACTGGTGACTAAAATCACGTGAAGAAGATGAGGTTTATTGGCCGGTTTCAATGGAGTTTTTTTTTGGCTGGGATTTTAGCAATGCTTCAGGGGTGTTTCAATCGTGGTTTAAGGTGCGAAAAAAATGGCTAACATTAAGGAGAGGATGACTAGTTTTATTGACAGAGTAGGAGGCTGCGTTAATTTTTTTTCATGCTGCTGTGCAACCTTGTTCTTTTGAGCGCTAGGGTTCCTTTATATATTACTATTAAAAGAAAGTTTAAAAAGAAAATAAAAAGGTTTTGGTACAATACAATATTTCATTAATTAAGCTAATATAAAGCATAAATAAAATTATATAAGATGCCAGAGATATATTAGGGTTTCATAAGAGTTACAAACAAATATACATAGCGCCACTCAACTTTTTCCTAATAATTAATAAATCTTCCATTCTATGCAAATATAATATCTTGCTATATAAAGATTTCTATGGATGTGAATTCAAACATTCACGTAGGTTAACCTAATAGAGAATTTATCACACTGCCTATGAACAACATTACAGCAGTAGCTTCGTCTCTTATAAGGAATTGGAATGGATGGTCTGCGACAAAAATCTATTTCCTTCTCAATAATCAAGGACAAGATCATTATAACAGTAGCAGTAACCTTAATTGTTTGACCAATACGTTTTAAGTCTTTTTTTTTGCAGATACCCAAAACGACATGCCAGGTCATTACAGTAATATACTTTGTGTGTAACGTATATCAAACTAATATAGATAACTTTGTTCTCGTAAGCAATAGTTTAGCTATTAAGTGGAGGCACTCAATAAATCATTTTGCTAAACCAACTGTGATGTAAACCAATTTATCAAGATGAACTGTCTTGAATAAAAAAAACTGGAATATGCTCTCAATTACATTATAAATCAAGTTATCTGGCAAACACCATGTTGCAGGTTAATAATAATCGCACATGTAACCATCTTATAGATGCATCTTATGTGGTATACATGACAGGTGAATTAGCTCATATTCACCTTTGATATTTCCAGCATTCATGGGATTCAATTCCAATTTTAGTTGTTTATTAATCAATGAAAACAAGCAACATAAGAGAATTCATAAAGAACTTTCTAGTTCTTTAATATTTACCCATGTGAATTCTCTTTAATTTTGCACATCATACTTAAATTAACATGGCTAAATCAATTATGTCATCTGGATACATTATCAATATTGATAAACCTTAGGATTACACCATGACGTGCGCAAATATGAATAAACTCCAAGTTTATTATGATATAGGTTTTTATATCAAGAAACTTCTACTTTATTGTAGCATTCTTTTGTTTGTGTAGTACAAACTAGAGAATAAAGCGGGTAGCTTTTCACATACATATACCTCGCTACAAGTTGTAGTAATAGAAGATATTAAATCTTTTCCTTTTTTTTAGTCTCAGTATAACCAATTGATTTCGCGAATACTTTGAAACTCAATAAGTTTCTTTGAGACTTACTACGACACCATAACTTATTGATAATAAATTTTATTTCTCCAAAGATGTATAATTGGCTCTTCTAGATCATTCAATTAATTTTGTACTACTACAGATTCATCAATATTCATATCGTGAATATCTCTTTCAAGGAGAAAGTTATACCATTATGGTCATGGTCAAAATCATTATAGGTAAGATATATTTCTTCTATTACTTTTGCCCTGTAATAATCACATGTAACGACCCGGCCGGTCGTTCCGAGAATTTTAGACCCGTTTTCCCTACTTATGGTTTATCATATGTTGATTAACCTATTTATGTTGCGTTGGGTCGGTTTCTGAGTGGTCTTGGTGAGAACTGAGACACTTAGTCTCTTAAATTGGCTTAATAGTTGAAAAGGTCAACTGGGAGTTGAGTTATTGGTAAACGACCTTGGAATGTAGATTTTATGGCTCGGATGGCTTTGTTAGGTGATTTGGGACTTAGGAGTGTGTTCGGAATGTGGTGTTGACATCCGGTGTAGAATTAGGCTTGAATTGGCGAAATTGAGTTTTTTGGCTATTTCTGGTCGGCAGTGAAAAATTAGCTATCGGGGTCGGAATGGAATTCCGGAAGTTGGAACAGGTTTGTAGTGTCATTTTGGATGTGTGTGCAAAATTTCAGGTCAATCGGACGTGTTTTGGATGGTTTCGGCATCTTTGGCAAAATTTAGAAGTTTCAAAGTTCATAGGCTTGAATTTGATGTGATTTTCGTGTTTTTGCGTTGTTTTTGGTATTTTGAAGGCTCGACTAAGTTTGAATAAGGTTATGGGATATGTTGGCATATTTGGTTGAGTTCTCGAGGGCCTCGGGTGAGTTTTGGGTTGTTATCGGAGTGTGTTTGGCTTTAAATAGGTTGTTGTTGCTGCTGCATTTTTCTGCTGCTTGTTTACTTCTATGCGATCACAAGAGTGGGGCCGCGATCACATAGGTATGTTGAGGGAAACTGCGAAATTGTTCTACGCGATCGCCATTTTGGGTCTGCGATCGCGAGGGTCTGTCCAGTTGGCTACCGCGAATGCGTGGCTGAGGTCGCGTTCGCGAAGAAGGATTTGGAGCAGTCGTGGGGGGGAAGGAATTTCTCTACGCGATCGCGTAGTAAGGGTCGCGTTCACGGTTCTTTGGGAGCTTATTATCCGCGATCGCGTGTGTGCTTCTGCGATCGCATAAGGTAAGTTATGGGCCAGTCCATTTTTGTGCTTCACGATCGTGATGAAGGAAATAGTTGGGCAGAAAGTTTAAGTTTCAAGGACGAAGGTTTTAGGCCATAACTCAAAAGACCATTAGAGAGCTCGGGAGAAGGAGGATTTGGAGGAGATTTTCAGTTGAGTTCCTGAGGTAAGTCTTCTTCAACCATATTTGGGTTAATTTCATGATTTAGCCTTGATTTTTACCATGTAATTTGAGGAATTAAAGTGAAAATTGGGGGGAAATGGGAGGAAGATTTGGGAATTTCTTTTGATGATTTGAGTGGGAAATTGAGTCGGATTATGGTAAATTTGGTATGGGTAGAATCGTGAGGGAATGAGGATTCTAGTTTTGTGATTTTTATCGAATTCGAGTCGTGGTCCCGAGGCTCGGGTTTGGCCAATTTCGGGAATTTTGATTAAAATTTATAGTTTTCGATTGGGCCTTGTTCCTTCAGCGTATATTGATGATGCTAATCTGGTTTTGGTTAGATTCGGAGCAATCGGGAGCCGATTCGAGAGGCAAGAGCATCGCGGATTAGTATTTGGGCCGGGTTGATGTAAGTAATGACTATAAATCTTGTTCTGAGGGTATTGAACCCCGGACTTCGTATGTTCTCACTATTTTTGGAGTGGTGCACATGCCGGATGACGAGTGTGTGGCGTGCACTGATTTGGATTTGGACTTGGTCCTTTCCGCGACAACTATTGAGTTGCGTATTTTACTCTAAATCATATGTTAAATCGTGTTCTAAAACTATTGCTGTATTTGGGATGTAAGCCATGTTTGGGGCCTTGCGCCGACTTGTTTAGACCCCTTGGGGGCTTTTACTGCTATTTTCTCACTGTGTTGACTTATGATTTACACTCAGTCATATTATGTTTAACTGTTTTCGAAACTCAGTCTTATTTACACTATTTTGAGTTATAAAATGATGTTTTGGGTCGAGTACCCCGTTTTACTATTCCATCAGATCCAACAACATATGTGACGATCTGTTATTAAGACTTACGACTAATTTTTGAATTGCAAATTAATTTCGCAAACTGTCACGTCCCGAATGTGGACCTGGACGTAACACGACATCCGGCGCATGACTACATGTGACCGAGTGAACTAACTGGCGGGCTGAATCAACATGTAGTATCATAACATAATAAATACGGAAGATAAACTAACACATGCTGATACACTGAAAGTATTAATGATATAAATCAAGTGCGGAAACACTAATATAAGTCTGAAACATATATGTAGCTAACATTTCTTAACATGAAAAGCTTGCGACTCTGTCTAACTTCTACTCTAGTCTATGAAGCCTCTAATGAAGTACTAAAAATACTGACTGTCTGTAAATACTAAAAGATTATAAAGTAATGATAATGCCCTGAAAGAACTAGGGCTCGCCAAATAGCTGGTACGAGGATCCTAGTGATCTTAATCGTCAACTTGTAAATCATACCTGCAACGTGAGATGCAGGCCCCGAGTAAAAGGGACGTCAGTACATTTGAATTTCACTGGTATTTAAAACAACTGAAAGAAAGAACTGTAAATGTTGAAACTGAAACTGAGAACTAATAATTGAAATGATAACTGATAATTAATAACTGAAACGATAACTGAAATGATAACTTATAACTAAACTGAACAAAGGAAGTAAGGATTTGAATACTCCCTCTTCTGAATGATGAACCACCTGTTTATCTAAATAAACTACGGCCTCAGACCCAGTATATCTGTACACAAGCTATGGCCTCTGATAAGTGGGGATTTTGACTACTTACTAGCACCTTTTTTCTTTTGTTTTAGTTAAAAAATATTGATTTATGTTCCCGAAACTAATGTAATTGAGATAATTGCAGGAATGTTGGAAGTTTGGTCTCCCATGATGAAATCCGACTCAAAAAGGAGTGTTATGAAGCACAAGGAAATAAAGGGGGGAAAAGCAAAGAATTGCGGTCCGCAGAAGGATTTCTGCGGCCACAGAAGAAATTATGGACCACAGAATTCCATCTGCGGCCGCAAAACAAGCAAAAGAACCCAACAAGATTTTGACAAAAGAGGATATGCACTGACAAATGATTCCAAGTTCATAGAGTGTGGAAAAGACCAAGTCCTGAAGCCTTGATGAAGTGCGGACCACAAAGCAATTGTGCAGCCGCAGAAGATACTTCACAGCCTCAACCCAGAAATGTGCAGCTACAAAACCCACTCTCATGCAAACTGAAGAAATCTGCGGACCGCACATGGAATTGTGCAGCCGCAGAACTTCCAGAGGGGCATTTTTGTCACTGAATTTTTGCCCACTATAAATAGACGAGTTTCACAATATTAGGTCAAGTTTTGAAGTTACAAGCTACTGTAGCCGTTGCTTTTTGCCATTTTAGGAAGTTTGTTATTATTTTAGTGTTTAAACATTATATTTTATCATTTTAATCATTGATTAAGAGTCTAATTAGATTTTCTTCTTTATTTTCTTCAATTCCCGTTATGAGTAGCTAGATTCTTACAAGGGTTGTGACCCAACCCTAGTTTGTAAACTTCATGGATATTTAATCTAATATTTATTTATGATTGGGTGTTGATTATTTAGCTCAGTCCATGCTTCAATTTTTTAATTAATGTTTGCAAATATTGATTCATGCCTTTTTGACTAAGGGTGTGTAACGACCCGACCGGTCGTTCCGTAAGATTTACCCCGTTTCCCCCATTTCTGTATTTTTTATATATTGCTAGCATGTTTTTGTTGTGTTGCGTCAGTTGGTTTGGGTCCGGAGTGGTTATGGTGAGAATTGAGGCATTTAGTCTCTTAAAGTAGCCTAATAGTTGAGAAAGTCAACTGAGAGTTGACTTATTGGTGAATGACCTCGGAATGCGGATTTTATGGCTCGGATAGCTTCGTTAGGTGATTTGGGACATAGGAGTGTTTTCGGAATGAAATTTTGATGACCGGTGTAGAATTAGGCTTGAATTGGCGAAAGTTAGTTTTGGCGATTTCCGGTCGGCAGTGGATAATAGGCTATCGGGGTCGGAATGGAATTCGGGAAGTTGGAGCAGGTTCGTAATGTCATTTTGGATATTTCTGCAAAATTTCAGGTCAATCGGAGGTGTTTTGGTTGGTTTCGGCGTAGTTGGCGAAATTTTGAAGTTTCAAAGTTCATAGGCTTGAATTTGATGTAACTTTGGTGTTTTTGTGTTGTTTTTGGTGTTTCGAAGGCTCGACTAAGTTGGAATAATTCTATGGGGTGTGTTGGTATGTTTGGTTGGGGCCTCGAGGGGCTCGGGATTGATTTCGGATGGTTGGCGGGGTTTTGAACTTGGAAATCTATAGCAAATAGTTGCTGGTGTGAGTTTCTGGTGTTTGCCGCACCTGCGGATGGGTAGCCACAGGTGCGATGTCACATGTATGACGGTCCATGCGCAGGTGCGAAAAGAGGCTAGGCAAGTGATTTTCCGTAGGTGCGAAGTTATGGCCGCACCTGTGAAGCCGCAGGTGCGGAGGATTGGCTGCATGTGCGAAATTTGTCCGTTAGTGGGATTTCCGCAGGTGCGCACCTGGGGCCGCAGGTGCGACTAAGTGTCCGCAGGTGCAGAAATGCTGGCAGAAACAGTATAGAAAAGGGCCTCCATGAAAATTGTCTCATTCCACCATTTTTGCATGCGGGAGGAACTCTTTGATGGAAAATTGAAGAAGGGAATTCATGATTCTTCAGTGAAGGTAAGTTATCGGGTTATTAACATCGTTTCTATGCTATTTTTTTCGAATTAGGCTTGAAAATTTGAGGATTTAAGTAGGAAAAGGTTGGGAAGAAGGGGTGGAGAATTGGAATTTTCTTTTGAGGCTATGGGTAGGCAATGTGATGATTTTGGTATGAGTAGATCGTGGGAGGAAGAGGTTTCTAGTGATGTAAAAAAATTATCGAATTTTGAGATGTGGGCCCGGGGCTCGGGTTTGGCCGAATTTCGAGATTCTTGTATAATTTGATAGTTTTTGATTAGGTTGTGTTCCTTTGGTATATATTAATGATATTGAACTGGTTTTGGCTAGATTCGGAGCAATCAGGAGTCAATTCGAGGGGCAAGAGCATAGCGGACTAGTGTTGTGGCCCAGTAGAGGTAAGTAATGGTTATAACTCTTGTCCTGAGGGTATGGAACCCCGGACTACATATTTCTCACTTATTTTAGAATGGCGCACATGTCGGAGGATGAGTATGTGGCGCATACTAATTTTTGGATTAGACTAGGTCCTCTCCGCGGAAACTAATGAGTTGAATATTTTACTTAAAACCTTATGTTAAAATTATGTTCTAAAGATTGCAGAAATATTTGGGCTATAAGCCGTGTTTGGGGCCTCGTGCCGATCTCTTTAGACCCCTTGGGGGCTTTTTACTGTCGGTTTTCCTCACTATTTGTTGATGATTTCACTTAGCCACATTGTGCTTACTGTTTTCGAAACTCAGCCTGAAATTACACTACTTTTAGATTTAAAATGATGTTTTGGGTCGAGTACCCTGTTTTACTGATTCGCCCGAGGGGCCTTTTGAGTGGTTCTGTAAAGTGAGGCTGAGGGCTTGATTGTGAGGTGCTGAGTGATTATGAGGTGCTGAGTGATATTAGCGCTTGGGCTGAAGGAGCCCTCCGGAATCTGTACACAGCCCCAGTGAGCGCACAGAGTGCCGAGTGCCGAGTGACGAGTGACGAGTGATTGGGAGGCATGAGTGACTGTGTGGTGCTCGGTGAATGATTATGAGTGACTGTAAGGCATGCCCGAGGGGCTGATAATGATACATGTTTTTTCCCGAGGGGCTACTTATGATTTTACTACTTTCATTCTGAACTTATGAAATATGTTTTGCCCGAGGGGCCTCTATATGATTCATTTCATTTTCATACTAAATCTTTCGGTTTGAAGTTGTTAAAAATATGCATTCTTCAAAGGACTTTTCTGAAGTTGGTTTTAAGGCATGATGATTTCGTATATCTATGTTTACACTGTGGGAAAGTAAGGTTGTGTATATTGTGATTTGATAGCATTGATTTTATCTGTTTCCTTGTCGCTTAGACTTGATTTATTTTCATTATTATTGAGTTGGGGTACTCACATTACTCCCTGAACCCCTGTGTGCAGATTCAGGTGCATATACCGAGCATTAGCCATTAATTCCGCTCGGAGCCAGATTGCGGGATATAGAGGTAGTTGTTCAGCGTCCGCAGCATCTCTGTTTTCCCTTCTTGTTATATCTAGCTTTTATTCTAAGGTTTTGTATTATAATGTCGTACCTTTGGATTATTTTCCTTAGATGCTTATCACTTGTTGGCTCCGGGTTTTGGGGCAGGTGGCACTGTTTATTGGCATATTTTGTTTAGTAAACTCTGTATATTTATGAAATGCTTGGAATTTGATTAGGATTTTGAAAGAAATTTTGAACATGTGGTTATTGGCTAGCCTAGTTCCACGATAGGCGCCATCCACGCTGGTTTAGGATTTGGGGTCGTGACAGTTTGGTATCAGAGCCTAGGTTACATAGGACTTAACGGTCATGAGCAGGTTTAGTAGAGTCTTGAGGATCGGTACGGAGACGTCTGTACTTATCTTCGAGAGGCTGCAAAACTTTTAGGAAACATTTCTATCTTTCTTGAACTCTTTCGTGCTGATCTATTGATTCTTGAAATCTGAACTTACGTTGTTTCATTCTCTCACAGATGGTGAGGACACGCCATACTGATCAGAGTGACCAGTCACCGGCTAGACCAGCGATAGGTCGAGGTCGCGGTCGAGGCCGTGGTAGTGGTAGGGGGCCAGCTCGCGCAACAGCCGGGGCAGTACCACAGGACCCCCTTATTGACCATGATCAGGTTCCCGCCGATGGTATTCCAGCGGGACAGGCTCAGGAACCGGTAGTGCCTATGGTTATTCCGGGTCTTCCGGAGACCCTGTCTCAGATACTGACAGCATGCACTAGTTTGGCTCAGGTAGTCGCCATGTCTTCTACTGCCACCACAACTCAGGCAGGGGGAGGCAATCAGACTCCAGCTGCCCGGGCACCTGAGCAGGCTGCACAGGGTATTCAGGCACTGGGAGCAGCCCCAGCTCAGCCAGTTGCTCCGGTCCAGGATTATATGGTCCCTGCTATGCCTGAGGACGTGCAACACAGGTTGGAGAGATTCAGCAGACTTCAGCCTCCGACTTTCAGTGGTACAGAGCGCGAGGATACCCAGGGGTTTCTAGATAAGTGCCAGAGGATACTACGTACTGCGTGTATTTTGGAGACCAGTGGGGTCTCATTTGTTACATTTCAATTTGCGGGTGCTGCCTTTACTTGGTGGGAGTCATTCGAGAGGCGTAGGCCGGTTGGTTCAGCACCTCTCACCTGGCATCAGTTCTCCACAATCTTTTTGGAAAAGTATGTTCCTCAATCCCATGAGAGGAGCAGCGTAGGCAGTTTGAGGAGCTGCGCCAGGGAGAGTTATCAGTTACTCAGTACGAGATGAGGTTTTTCGAGTTGGATAGGCATGTTACTGAGATTGTCCCTACTGATAGGGAGAGGGTGAGGAGGTTTGTAGATGGTCTTTCTTATCAGCTTCGGTTATTTATGACTCGGGAGAGAGTATCGGGTGCTTCACTCGAGAATGTTGTTGACATAGCTCGAGATATTTAGTTTGTTCGCCGCCAGGAGTGGGAGGAGAGAGAGGCCAAGAGGCCTCGTGGTTCGGGCAGTTCCAGTGGTGCTCCCTTCAGGGGACAGTTTCAGCAGGGTAGGGGCCGTTTATTCAGGCCTCCTCAGTCAGGCCGCCCGACATATAGTGGTGCATCTTCGGGTCATGGTCCCCGTGGTTCTCAATCAGGCCTTACTTCATTTGGTGCCTTCCAAGCTCAGAGTGCAGCTCGAGCACCCCCAGTTCAAGGTTCTTCTATGCATGAGTCTTCCAGTGGCCGTTCGGGTGCTAGGGGTATCTATCAGTCCCCGCCTCCAGCTCCAGGGAGTTGCTTTGAGTATGGAGAGTCCGGGCACGTGTGGAGGCAGTGTCCCCGCCGTTCCGGTGGATCTTCTCAGCAGGAGGGCCAGCCCTCGACTTCAGCTCCAGTCACTTCACCACCCGCCCAGGCAGCCAGGGGTGGTGGTCAGTCAGCCAGAGGCAGCCCTAGAGGGGGAGGTCGAGCAGGGGGAGGTCAGGCTCGCATGTATGCATTTCCGGCCAGGCCAGATGCTATGGGCTCAGATGCCCTAGTTGCAGATATTGTCTCAGTCTGTTGCCGAGATGCCTTAGCTTTATTTGAGCCTAGTTCTACATATTCCTATGTTTCTTCATATTTTGCCCATTTTCTGGATATGCCCCGTGAGTCTCTAGTCACCTTTGTTCATGTGTCGACTCCGGTGGGTGATATTGTTGTTGTGAAACGTGTGTATCGATCGTGCATGATATCTATTGAGGGTCTGGAGACCCGAGTGGACCTACTGTTACTCCGCATGGTTGATTTTGACGTGATATTGGGCATGGATTGGTTATCTCTGTGTCATGTTGTTCTTGATTGTCACGCTAAGACACTGACCTTAGCTATGCCAAGGTATCTGAGGGTTGAGTGGAGAGGTTCTTCCGAGTATATGCCTAGTAGGGTGATTTTCTACCTGAGGGCTCAACGCATGGTTGAGAAAGGGCGTTTATCTTGTTTGGCCTTTGTGAGGGATGTCAGTGGTGAGACTCCCGCTATTGATTCAGTTCCTGTGGTCCGTGACTTTCCGGATGTGTTTCATGCAGACCTGCCAGGCATGCCACCTGACACGGATATTGATTTTGGTATTGACTTAGTGTCAGGAACTTAGCCTATTTCTATTCCACCTTTTCGTATGGAACCAGTGGAGCTAAAGGAATTGAAGGATCAGTTTCAGGAACTCCTGGATAAGGGGTTCATTCGGCCTAGTGTGTCACCTTGGGGTGCACCGATGTTGTTCGTGAAGAAAAAGGATGGGTCCATGCGTGTGTGTATTGATTATCGGTAGCTAAACAGGGTTACAGTGAAGAACCGGTATCCTTTGCCCCGCATTGATGATTTGTTTGACTAGCTTCAGGGATCTGGAGTGTTTTCCAAGATTGACTTGAGATCTGGGTATCATCAGTTGAAGATTCGGGATTCTGACATTCCGAAGACTTCTTTCAGGACCAGATATGGTCATTATGAGTTCTTGGTTATGTCATTTGGGATGACCAATGCCCTAGCTGCATTCATCCAATTGATGAACAACGTGTTTTAGCCTTACCTTGATTCCTTCATCATTTTATTCATTGATGACATCCTGGTTTATTCTCGTAGCCAGGAAGAGCATGCTCAATATTTGGGAGTTGTGTTACAGAGTTTGAGGGAGGAGAAGCTTTATGTGAAATTCTCCAAGTGTGAGTTTTGGCTTGTCTCGTTAGCTTTATTGGGGCACGTGGTGTCTAGTGAGGGTATTCAGGTTGATCCGAAGAAGATAGAGGCGGTGTAGAGTTGGCCCAGACCGTCCTCAGCTACAGAGATTAGGAGTTTCCTTTGTTTGGCGGGATATTATCGTCGCTCTGTGGAGGGATTCTCTTCTATTGCTTCGCCTTTGATCAGACTGACCCAGAAGGGTGCTCCATTCAGATGGTCTGATGAGTGTGAGGAGAGCTTTCAGAAGCTTAAGTCAGCATTGACTACAGCTCCGGTACTAGTTTTGCCTACTGGTTTGGGTTCTTACACAGTCTATTGTGATGCTTCTAGAGTTGGTTTGGGATCGGTATTGATGCAGGACGGTAGGGTGATTTCCTACGCGTCCAGGTAGTTAAAGGTGCACGAGAAGAATTATCCAGTGCACAATCTTGAGTTAGCTGCCATTGTACATGCCTTGAAGATTTGGCGGCATTATTTGTATGGGGTGCAGTGTGAGATTTTCACTAATCATCGTAGTTTGCAGTATCTGCTGAGGCAGAAGGACTTGAATTTGCGTCACAGGAGATGATTAGAGCTCCTCAAGGATTATGACCTCACTATCTTATATCATTCAGGGAAGGCCAATGTAGTGGCCGATGCCTTGAGTAACATAGTAGAGAGTTTGGGGAGTCTAGCCTACCTTCTAGAAGCAGAGCGGCCATTAGCCCTTGATGTTCAGGCCTTAGCGGGTCAGTTGGTGAGATTGGATCTATCAGAGCCCCCACAGGTGTTAGCTTGTGTAGCCTCCAAGTCTTCTCTTTATGATCAGATTAGAGCACACCAGTATGATGATACACGTTTGCTTGTTCTTCAGGATAGGGTCCGTCGCGGTGATGCCAAGAATGTGGTTATTGGTGATGATGGGGTCATGAGGATGCATGGGTCGGATTTGCGTGCCCAATGTAGATGGGCGTCGAGATTTTATTCTAGCAGAGGCTCATAGTTTGCGGTATTCCATCCATCCGGGTGCCGCGAAGATGTATCAGGATTTGAGGCAGCATTATTGGTGGAGGAGGATGAAGAAGGATATTGTGGAGTTTTTGGCTCAGCGTCTCAACTATCAGCAGGTCAAGTATGAGCATTAGAGACCGGGTGGATTGCTTCAAAGATTTGATATTCCAGAATGGAAGTGGGAGCGGATCACTATGGACTTTGTAGTTGGACTCCCACAGACTTCGAGGAGGTTTGATGCTATATGGGTTATTGTGGATCGGCTAACCAAGTTCGCGCACTTCATTCCTGTTGGTACTACTTATTCTTATGAGAGGTTAGCTGAGATTTATATCAGGGAGATTGTCCGATTGCATGGGGTTCCAGTTTCTATCATTTTCGACAGAGGCACTCAGTTCACATCTCAGTTTTGGAGAGCTGTGCAGAGAGAGTTGGGTACTCAGGTCGAGTTGAGCACAACGTTTCACCCTTAGACCGATGGGTAGTTAGAGCGTACCATTCAGATTTTGGAGGATATGTTGCGTGCTTGTGGGATTGACTTTGGTGGTTCATGGGACCAGTTTCTGCCCTTAGCGGAGTTTGCATATAATAACAACTATCAGTCGAGTATCCAGATGGCTCCGTATGAAGCTTTATATGGTAGGAAGTGCAGATCTCCGGTTGGTTGGTTTGAGCCGGGCGAGGCTAGGGTATTGGGCACAGACTTGGTTCAGGATGCATTGAGTAAGGAAAAGTTGATTCAGGAGCAGCTTCGCACGGTGCAGTCTAGGCAGAAGAGTTATGCGGACCGGAAGGTCCGAGATGTGTCGTTGATGGTTGGGGATAAGGTGTTGCTGAAGGTGTCGCCCATGAAGGGTGTTATGAGGTTCCGGAAGAGGGGGAAGCTGAGTCCCAGGTTCCTTGGGCCTTTTGAGGTGCTTCAGAGGGTTGGGGAGGTGGCTTATATGCTTGCTATGCCTCCCAGTTTATCGAGTATTCATCCAGTATTCCATGTTTTGATGCTCCGGAAGTATGTTGGTGACCCGTCCCATGTTTTGGACTTCAGCATGGTTCAACTCGAGGGTGATATGTCAAATGAGGTAATGTCGGTGGCTATTTTGGGTCGACAGGTCAGGAAGATGAGGTCTAAGGATATAGTTTCAGTGAAGGTTCAGTAGAGAGGGAAGCCAGTGGAGGATTCCACTTGGGAGACCAAGCGGGAGATGCGGGACAAATATCCTCACTTATTCGGGACTCCAGGTATGTTTCTAGACCCGCTCGAGGACGAACATTTGTTTAAGAGAGGGATGATGTAATGACCTGACCGTTCGTTCCGTGAGATTTACCCCGTTTCCCCCATTTCTGAATTTGTTATATATTGCTAGCCTGTTTTTGTTGTGTTGGGTCAGTTGTTTTGGGTCCGGAGTGGTTATGGTGAGAATTGAGGCATTTAGTCTCTTAAAGTAGCCTAATAGTTGAGAAAGTCAACTGAGAGTTGACTTCTTGGTAAACGACCTCGGAACGTGGATTTTATGGCTCATATAGCTTCGTTAGGTTATTTGGGACTTATGAGTATGTTTGGAATGAAGTTATGATGACCGGTGTATAATTAGGCTTGAATTGGCGAAAGTTAGTTTTTGGCGATTTCCGGTCGGCAGTGGAAAATAGGCTATCGGGGTCAGAATAAAATTCCGAAAGTTGGGGCAGGTTCATAATGTCATTTTGGATATGTCTGCAAAATTTCAGGTCAATCAGAGGTGGTTTGGTTGGTTTCGGCGTAGTTAGCGATATTTGGAAGTTTCAAAGTTCATAGGCTTGAATTTGATGTAATTTTTGTGTTTTCGTGTTGTTTTTGGTGTTTTGAAGGCTCGACTAAGTTTGGATAATGCTATCGGGTGTGTTGGTATGTTTGGTTGGCGCCCCGAGGGGCTCGGGATTGATTTCGGATGGTTGGCGGGGTTTTGAACTCTGAAATCTGCAGCAAGTAGCTGCTGGTGTGAGTTTCTGGTGTTGGCCACACCTGCGGATGGGTAGCCACAGGTGCGATGTCGCAGGTGCGAAAAGAGTCTAGGCAGGGGCTTTTCCATAGGTGCGCAGTTATGGCCGCACCTGTGAAGCCGCAGGTGGGGAGGATTGGTCGCAGGTGCGAAATTGGTCCGTTAGTGGGATTTCCGCAGGTGCGCACCTGGGACCGCATGTGCGGGTCCGCAGGTGCGGAAATGCTGGCAGAAACAGTATAAAAAGGGGTCTCCGTGAAAATTGTCTAATTCTACCATTTTTGCATGCGAGAGGAGCTCTTTGAAGGCAAATTGAAGAAGGGAATTTGTGATTCTTCAGTGAAGGTAAGTGCTCGGGTTATTAAAATCGTTTCTATGCTATTTTGTTCGGATTAGGCTTGAAAATTTGAGGATTTAAGTAGGAAAAGGTTGGGAAGAAGGGGTGGAGAATTGGAATTTTCTTTTGAGGTTTTGGGTAGGCAACTGTGATCCGATTGTGATGATTTTGGTATGAGTAGAATCGTGGAAGGACTAGGTTTCTAGTGATCTAAAAAATAATCGAATTCCGAGACGTGGGCTCGAGGCTCGGATTTGGCCGAATTTCGAGATTCTTGTATAATTTGATAGTTTTCGATTGGGTTGTGTTCCTGTGGTATATATTAATGATATTGAGCTGGTTTTGGCTTGATTCAGAGCAATCAGGAGCCAATTCGAGGGGCAAGAGCATAGCGCACAAGTGTTGTGGCTCGGTAGAGGTAAGTAATGGTTATAAATCTTGTCCTAAGGGTATGGAATCCCGAACCACATATTTCTCACTGATTTTAGAATGGCGCACATGTCGGATGATGAGTATGTGGCGCATACTGATTTTTGGATTGGACTAGGTCTTCTCCGCGGCAACTAATGAGTTGCATATTTTACTCAAAACCTTATGTTAAATTATGTTCTAAAGATTGTTGAAATATTTGGGCTATAAACCGTGTTTGGGGCCTCGTGCCGATCTGTTTATACCCCTTGGGGACTTTTTGCTGCTGTTTTCCTTACTATTTGTTGATGATTTCACTCAGCCACGTTGTGCTTACTGTTTTTGAAACTTAGCCTGATTTACACTACTTTGAGATTTAAAAAGATGTTTTGGGTCGGGTACCCAGTTTTACTGATTCGCCCGAGGGGCCTTTTGAGTGGTTCTGCTGAGTGAGGCTGAGGGCCTGATTGTGAGGTGCTGAGTGATATTAGCGCTTAGGCTGAAGGAGCCCCTCCGGAGTCTGTACACACCTCCAGTGAGCGCACAGAGTGCCGAGTGCCGAGTGACGAGTGATTGGGAGGCATGAGTGACTGTGAGGTGCTGAGTGACTGATTATGAGTGACTGTGAGGCATGCCCGAGGGGCTGATTATGATACATGTTTTTGCCCGAGGGGCTGATTATGATNGGGTATTGATTTTATGTGTTTCGTTGCCGCTTAGACTTGATTTATTTTCATTACCACTGAGTTGGCGTACAAACATTATTCCATGCACCCCTGTGTGCAGATTCAGGTGCAGATATCGAGCATTAGCCATTTATTCCGTGGGGAGCCGGATTGCGGGATATAGAGGTAGCTGTTCAGTGTCCGCAACATCTCTGTTTTCCCTTCTTGTTGTATCTAGCTTTTATTCGGAGGTATTGTATTATAATGTCGTACCTTTGGCTTATTTTCCTTATATGCTCATCACTTGTTGGCTCCGGGTTTTGTCATTGGTGGCACTATTTATTGGCCTATTTTGTTTAGTAAACTCTGTATATTTATGAAATGCTTGGAATTTGATTGGAATTTTGAAAGAAATTGTGAACATCTGGTTATTGGCTAGCCTACTTCCACGATAGGCGTCATCACGGCCGGTTTAGGATTTGGGGTCGTGACAGGGTGTGTTTGGTATGAAAATGTTTTCCAAAATTCCCATATTTGGTTGGTTTAAATATTTTGGAAAATATTTTCCTTATCAAGAGAAGGAAAAATATTTTCCAAAACTCCTTCTCAACCTTCCTCACCTTCACCAACCCACCCCACCTCCTCTCTCCAAAAAGGCTTTTTTTTTTCAATTTCAGTTTTTGCGTTACCACCTACCCTACTACCCTTCCACCCCACCCTCACCCCCACCCCCGCAAAAAAAATTATTTTTTTTACCTTATTTTTTTTGCAATTTCAAATTTCTATTTTTTAATATATTTTTCGGTTTTAGTTTATATATTTTTCAGTTTAAAGATTCAAAATTTTAAAAGTTCCAAAGTTATGAGTTCAGATGTTTATGTGTTTGGAAGTTTATAGGTTTAGAAATTATAAAATTTACGGGTTCGAAATTTTGCGGTTTCGAAAGTTTAGCGGTTTAGAAGTTTATGAAATTTTGTGGGTTCGGAAGGTTGGTGGTTCGAAAGTTTATGGCTTCATGTTTATTATATCTAAATTGTTTATGAATACTCTTGAGCCGTCATTTTTCTTAATTTGCGTACAAAACACCGAAAAATGAATAGGATTACTACTTGTTTTCCAAGAAAATATTTTCTTGGACAAAAAATATTTTCCGTTATACCAAACACACCCTTAATCTCTACTTGAGAAAGAGGGACCTAGTCTTGGATAACTTGGCTAACAAGGAATTGGGCTAATTGAGGGTTTGATTAGCCTAATTAAAGGGCTTAATTAGAGATAGTAAGAACCCAAGTTGAGCTCATATCAACTATTTTGTTTGATACACATTTGGACTTGAGAAAGTCAAATTGGGCAAAATCAGTCTTTGACCGAGAGGTATTGAGTGGGTAATGTAGAGTTGAGAGCTATAATACACCCAATCAACAAATCAAGTATTAAAGTCTTTAACTCATTAGGCGAACACATAAGTGATGGTCACTCCCTAGGCTTTTAAACTATTTAGAAAAACACCAAAAACAATCGTCCATTTCTAGTTTATTTTACTTAACTCACAATTGTTAGAATAAATTTAGTTAATCCATTCACTTTCTTCAAGTATATACTCTTAACACCACTTATAACTCCCTGTGGATTCGGCTCTGACTAATAGTTGGGTAGTTTATAATGCATACGACCATATCATATCTCTTATCGATGTGTGTTGTGGACGTCAACAACCTCGGGCCCAACTATACGTATACATAACTACGGTCTCAGGACCAAATAGAGGTGTTCAACATTCACGGATTTAAATTCAAGATGTGATGCTGAAATACTGAATTATACTGAGTTACATGATACCAAAATGCTGAATAGGGCTAGACTGAAACATGTATTCATGAACTAATTATGAAAAATGGAACTTCAACTGTTTTTGACATGGTGAGTAATCTAAGCTAAGACTCATGGGCATCAAACATAGGTCTATGTTGATTATGCACTGAGCTCACAACATTCATAATGAAAGTCATGAACGAATTACGAATCTAGAGAATAGAAGTCATGCAACTATTGAAAGAACTAAGCATAACTATATTTCTGAGGCAATTAGTAACGTTGTAAAAGAAATGTAGTGTAAGGAGAATCATTAACATTCCCAAACACAGAGAGTTAGCCTTGCATAGATTGGCGCTGGCCCTTTTAAGCGTATCACAAATGTTCGTCGCTCTTTCAACGATAATCTATGGCAATAAATATCAAGAGGAACCAATATTAGCATTACGACTCACGTTTTGGTAACTTATGAATTTTATCAAACACCTTATGGGTTTAAAGCCTGATGACCCTCATTAATGGTGTTTTCTTCACCCAATTCTCATTCTGCTACTTCTAGGTGATTCTACAATCCCAAATACATCTAACACACACCATTTCTCATCACCCAAATGACTATAACAATCTTAAGTCAACAACCCAAAACCCTAGAATAGTTCATATGGTTCCATTTATCAAACCCTTCTGCTATTCTCCCAAAAACCCATCATTGATAGTTATAAATGCTTAGGGAGTAGAAACATTACCTTTCTGAAGTTCAATCCTCTTGAATTCAAGTTCTAGGGTTTCTTTTTCTCAACCATGGTGTTTGGATCGAATATCTAATGATTTGAAGGGTTTGCTCATGTTAATAAGGCGCTGAATAATTGAAATTAACTCAGAATCATCATTAAAACTTACCTTGGATGATGGAGGGACCTTGGGGGAGTTAGGTTCATGAGAGCTTCCCTTTTTAGAATAAGTTTTCGTGTTTTGGGGTGTGGGGGACGAGATAACGGTTTTAAATAAGTATACACGTCCAAAAAATTGAGGAGGAAATAAAAGTAGCTCGGATAAATATTGTCAGCATAGGGCATTATCAGAGGCACCAAAATAATAGTGTAAGGCACTATGAGAGGCACCAAAACTATATGGTCTTGCAATGTCAAGGGCCCTACGGTTAATGCCCTGAATAGTGCCTTGCATTGTTAGGGCCGCAAAGATTAATACACTGGACAGTCCCTTGCACTGTCTAAGGTTGTGAGTTTTCATGGCCTTGCATCGTCTAAGTTTATAAGACGGAGCTCCCATAAACTTAGTCGATTATATCAAATTTTAAGAACCTCACTCTCCATCTTGATTCCAAAAAAACTATTTCCACCCATACTCATCCCGATAGGACTTCACATGCCTAAAAGGTCACACTAATACTCATTTAACTCATCAATACCTAATCTGAATTCATGGAGATTTACATTGTCTCCCCCTTGGGGTCATCGTCTTCAAATTATTGTCCTGATTGTAACTACAACTAACTCTGGACCTTAACGAGACCGATGGAAATATCTGAAAGTTTAACCGTCATGAACACATGCGTACTAAACTGAATGAATACATGATTACTAAATTATTGAGATACTGAACTGAATAGGTACTGAACTGGATTGCTACTGAACTGACTGAATACTGAACTGACTGACTACTGAAGGACATGGAGATTATAATATAAGGTCTGAATGAGAAGGTTTGTTACCTTCAATGTTTCTCCAAACACCTTCCATATAATAGAGCATAACACAAGCCTCACATGGCATCATAATACGCGTAACATGAAACATATATGTGAATATTGGTCTGTTGTGGATACGTAAATTCTGAACTAACATAGTTATACGAATATTAAACTGGCACGAATATTTGAGTACTGAACTTATATAAATATTTGAGCATTGAACTAACATCAATATCTCAGTAGTAAGATGGCATGAATATCTGAGTACTGGACTGACATGAGTATCTGAGTTCTGAACTGACATGAGTATCTGAGTTCTGAACTGACATGAATGTTATAACATCATATCTAAATTCTGCAAATGTAAATGTCATGACATGAGATCTCAATACTGGAAATTTGAATGTTATAACATGACACGTGAAATACTGGGTGTACAACCACCAATTATGGTGGAAGCTCTAACTCATAAGCTACTTGCCCGATCCTTCATAGGATCCTATACGCCCTGATGTATCTGGGATTGAGCTTTTCTTTCTTCCCAAATCTAATAACACCTTTCATAGGCAAAACTTTCAGAAACACCCCATTATCAACTTGAAACACTAGGTCTCTACGATGCATGTACGAATAGGACTTTTGGCGACTCTGAGTCATCTTCAATTGCTTTTGAATCAACTTGAATTTCTTCATAGCTTCATAGACCAAATCTGATCCCAACAACTCTACTTCGCCAACTTTGAACTAATCAATAGGCGATCTACATCTTCGCCCATACAAATAATGCTCTCAAAATAAGCGAGATAATCCTATTATAAGGTCCATATTTACCATCTCCACTCAATAATATGTGTATCGGTAAAACACTAGGCTTTCTGCTCTTCGACTTTCACTTAAAACAATTCGTACACTTGGCCACAAAGTCTACGACGTTCCTTTTCATGCCGTTCCACCAATAAATTTACTTGAGATCATGATACTTATTTGGAGAATCTGGGTGGATAGAATACCTGAAATTATGGACTTCTAACATGATCCTCCCTCGCTAAGTCCATCTATGTTTGGAACACACAATCTATCTTAGTACCTCAAAGTACCACCATCTCCCTCGTGTTCAAGAGTCATCATCGTATGCTTGTGAATCCCCTCTTTAAGCTGTAACAAGTAGGGATCATCAAACCATTTCTCCTTCACTTCGGCTACTAAGGAGGAACGAGTCCTGTTCTGGACAACAACTCCATCATCTTCGGAATCTGAAGTCGAACTCCTAGCTTGGCTAAGTGGTGAAATTCTTTCACCATAGCTGTCTTTTAAGCCTCAATCATGAGCTATACTTCCCATACTTAATTATCTTTTTAAGGTACTTCCTGAAAATGCTTATAGTATTTATGACAGCTAAGTATTTGACCAGTACTCTGAAGTTTAGAGTCTTGTGCTAGGCACATTCCTTGTGGTAAATTTATCATTTTCCCCTTATTGTTGACTATTGTTTTTGTGTATCTCGTGCTAACTATGTGGGTCTAAATTCTCCAACTAGACTTGCTGACGATTTTCTCATCCCCCCCTTAGACCAAAGGTTAAGGTCTTGTACTTGCGTATCCTTATCTTTGTTGGGATCCGAATAATATTTCTTATATTCTCAATTCTTTGCACTTTATGTCAATGATGACTCATTTTACAACTTTCATTTGAGTAATCTTTCTTACTAGGAGAAACTAAATTATTCATATAAATGGAAAGCTAATGTATGCACAACTATCATACACAATCTTAATGCTTTAATGTAACGACCCGGTCAGCCGTTTCAAGAGTTATTGCCCCGTTTCCCCCATTCCTTCTTCTTTTGTGCTTTACAACTGTATTATATCGTATCGGGTTGGTTGGTTCGAGTACGGAGTGGTTTCAGAGTGAATAGATACCCTTAGTCTCTTAATTTGAAGCTTAGGTTGGAAAAGTCGTCTGGATGTCGACTTAGGTGTAAACGACCTCGAATTTGAATTTTGATGGATCTGATAGATCCATTAGGTTATTTTGGATGTAGGAGCGCATCTGAAATGTGATTTGGAGGTCCGTAGTACAATTAGGCTTGAATTGACGAAAGTTGGAATTTTGGCAACTTTGGCCGGCGAAAGAAATGTTGATATCAGGGTCGGAATGGAATTCCGGAAGTTTTAGTAGGTTCATGGTATCATATTTGACTTGTGTGAAATATTTGAGGTCAATCGGATGTGGTTTGATAGGGTTCGGTGACGTTTGCAGAATTTGAAAGTTTAGAAGTTCGTAGGCTTGAATCCAGATGTAATTTGGTGTTTTGAGGAGGCTTTGAGTGATTCGAAGGTTCGACTAAGTTTGTGTCGGGTTATAGGACATGTTTCTATGTTTGGTTGAGGTTCTAAGGGCCTTGGGGTGATTTCGGGTGGTTAATAGAGTGATTTGAGTTGAGGAATTGCTGTTGAAGCTTCCGCTACTAGTGTAACCGCACCTGCGGAGTGGGAACAGCAGGTGCGAGCCCGCAGAAGCGAATGAGGAGCTGAAGTTGCGGCTAAAGGGACCTCGGCACAGGATGCAGGTATGATGACATTCTCGCAACTGCGGTGATTACAGAAGCGAACCCAGGGGCGCAAGTGCAAGTTTGGACCACAGAAGCGAGATGGTCTCCGCATCTGTGAAAGGCGCAGATGCGGTCTTGAGGCGGAAAGAGCGAGGTCAAGATTTAAATTGAAATCCGCATCTGCAATGTAAATACTGCAGGTGCGGCATCGCAGGAGCGACAAATGGACTGCATGTGCAGTATTGGTGGGCAAAAAAAAACTAGCTCGATGTTTTGTCTTTCTTTTTCAATTTTGGACTTGAGAAGCTCGTAAGAGAGGCGATGTTTTGAGGTATTCAAGGAAAACGTTGGGGTAAGTAATTCTAACCTGTCTTGGTCCAAATTTCGTGAATCTGAGGCTTTGTTCATCACTTAATTTGGGATTTGAGTTGGAAATTTGGGGGTTTAGGGCTTGGCAATTGGAGAGTGAAATTTGGGGTTTTGGAGGGGCAATTGAGGTTGGATTTTGGTAACTTTGGTGTGGCTAGACTCGTGAGTGAATGGGCTCTCGGGTGTGAGTTTTGTCAGATTTCAAGACATGGGCTCGGGTGCCGGGTTTGAGTCGATTTCGGATTTTGGGCTAAATTTAAGTAGTTTTCTTGTGGAATTGATCCTTTTAGCCAATATTGATTATATCATACTGTTTGTGACTAGATTTAGGGCATTTGGAGGCCGATTCGAGAGGAAAGGGCCTCCGGAGTAGTATTTCTACGTTGTTGAGGTAAGTAACAGTCTTAAATCTAGTCTAGAGGGTATGAATCCCCGAGAATTTGTATGATGTGAATATTTAGAGGTGACGCGCATGCTAGGTGACGGGCATGTGAGCGTGCCCTGTGAGGGATTGAGACTTGGTGCGTCCCAGGAGACTGTAAAGTCGAATAGCCCATCGTTATTATCCTTTCACCTTGTTTTTGAGTAATTTGATGCCTTTCATGTTAGAAACCATTCTTAGGCTATATGATATCACCGTTGGGACCCGCAACGGTCATATACTTGTTGAATTGACTCCTAATTGTTGTCTTGTACTCAATCACCGTCTTAGTTGTGTATTATACTCAGCTCTCTCCCATTTCTTCTAGATACTTGTTGTATTCTCTGTTAAGGTTGTTTATTCTGATATTCTGTGATGCCGAGAGGCTGGATAGGCTAGCGAATGGGATAGGGCCTAAGTGTCGAGCTTTGAGCTATGTGAGGTATATTGGATTGGGCTACACGCTGCAACAGGCCTTCGGGCCATATATATATATATATATATATATATATATATATATATTAGATCGGGCTGCACGCGGTAATAATATTTGGATCGGACTGCACGCCACATCAATATAGCGCTTGGGTTGTAGGAGCCCCTCCGGAGTCTGTACAGCCTCAGTGAGCGCATGTACCTATTGAGAGTGTGTATTGAGGGCTGAGAGCCGAGAGTATGAGTTGTTGAGATGAATTGAGTGGTTGTTGCCTTGAGAGGCTGTATTTGCTCTTATTTATTGTTGTAATTCGTTGCTATCGGTTGTTGTTGTGAAATTCTCGAAAGTTCATGTTGTTTTACTTGAGCTCTAACGGACTTGACTTAACTACAAGATTTGAAAGCATGTTCACCCTTAACTGAAATTTTTTGATATGAACTGTATCTTCATAGCTCGTCACTGCTTCTCAGTTCCTTATTTAATTATGTTACTTGCTGAGTTGGATTTACTCATACTACACTATGCACTTTATGTGCAGATCCAGGTGTGAACGGTCCTATCGGTCGCTGAGTTCGTGTGCGGCCTGACTTTCGGAGACTTACGAGGTAGCTGTTAGTGTCCGCAAGCCTTGTTCCTCCTTATTATCATTTTATTTTTCTTGTTTTTGGCATTTCGCACGAACTGTAGTAGATTCTATTTCCAGATTGTTGTTAGATGCTCATGACTTAGTGACACCCGATGTCGGGCTATTTTCTTTTTCCGCACTTGTGTTTTGGGTCTTTAGCCGTTGCTATGTAAACCTTTTGTTAAATTTAACTATTTTAGTTCACTGATGTTATATATAATGAAAGCACATTGAGAATGTCGACTTTCCTAGTTCCACGATAGGCGTCATCACGTCAGGTTGGGTTTTGGGTCGTAACAAGTTGGTACCAGAGCCTAGGTGATATAAGTCTCACGGGTCATAAGCAAGTTTAGTAGAGTCTTCTGGATAGGTACAGAGACGTATGTACTTATAGTCGAGAGGCTGCAGAACTTTTAGGAAAATTCCACATTCTCGAATTCCTATCATGTGAATCTGTTGATTCTAGTAACTAAACTACTGTTGTTTCATTCTCTCACAGATAGTGAGGACTCGTACTACCAGGTAGAAGGGCCAGCCGCCAGTACAACCAGCCCGCACAATAGCTGGGGCAGTACCTGCAGATCCACCAGTTGCGCCAGATCAGGACCAGGTCCCAGTTATGGATGCTCCAATGGGACCAACTCAGACACCACCTATGCCTATCGTGATTCCTGACATTCAGGAGGCCTTAGCTCTGATTTTGACCGTGTGTACCGGACATGCTTAGGCGATCTCTACTTCGGCAGCCGCAGTCACTTCTCAAGAGGGGAGAGGCACTCAGACTCCTGTCGCCCGCACACCTGAGCAGGTTGTAAAGGGACTCCAGAGAGGGTAGCACCAGCCCAGCCGGTTGCAGCTGCACAAGACTATGTGGTTCCTGCTATGCTTGAGGATGATCAGCGTAGGTTGGAGAGGTTTGGGAGACTCCAGCCTCCACCTATCAGTGGTGCCGAGGGAGTGGATGCACAGGATTTCTTGGACAAGTGTCAGAGGATACTCCGTAAGCTGGTATTCTAGATACTTGTGGGGTCTCTTTCACAATTTTTTAGTTTTCTGGTGGTGCATTCAGATGGTGGGAGGCTTACTATAGGCGTAGGCCGCTCGGCGCAGAACCCCTTACTTGGCAGCAATTCTCCGTTGTTTTTCTGGAGAAGTTTGTGCCTCAGTCCAGAAGAGAGGAGCAGCGCATACAGCTTGAGCAGCTTCATTAGGGTGATATGTCTATGACACAGTATGAGATGCGATTCTTGGAGTTGGCCCATCATGCTATCTGGTTGGTTCCCACAGACAAGGAGAGGGTCAGGAGGTTTATAGATGGCCTCACTTATCATCTGCGATTGCTTATGACCAGAGAGACAGTGTCTGCTGCTACCTTTGATGAGGTTGTCCACATTTCTCGGCATATTGAGATGGTTCCTATTCAAGAGAGGGTGGATTTAGCGGTGCTCCTTCTGAGGGTCAGTTCCATCACGGTAGAGGTCTTCCTTTCAGACATGCTCAGACAGCTCACCCAGTTCACCGTGGTGCATCATCTGGCCATTCTCACAGTTATCAGCAGGGTCATTCATCTCTCGGTGCCCTTCCAGTACAGAGTTCTTCTCGTGCTCCATCGGGTCTGGGTCCGTCAATGCCAGGTCCTTCTGCTAGTTATCCCGGTGCTCAGGGCTCCCTTCAGTCCCCAACACTAGCACCGGGGAGTTTCCATGAGTTTGGGTAGTTTGGTCACATGAGGAGAGAGTTTCCCCATATAGTGGGAGGTCCCGCTCCACAGAGGAGCCAGTCTATGTCATCATCACCAGTTCCTCCACCACCCTCACAGCCAGCTAGGGGTGGAGCTCAGTCAGCTAGGGGTTTCCCAAGAGGAGGAGGCAGATCAGGGGGTGTCCAGGCCCGTTTTTATGCCCTCCTGCCAGATCAGATGCCATTGCTTCAGATGTTTTGATTACATGTATTGTCTCAATTTTCCACAAAGATGCCTATGTATTGTTTGACCCTTGTTCCACTGATTTTTATGTTTAGTATTTTGCTAATTTTTTGGATGTGCCCAGTGAGTCTTTAGTTTTATATGTCCACATATCAACTCCTGTGGGCGATACTATTATTTTGGACGCGTATATCGGTCATGTGTGGTGACTATTGGGAGTCTGGAGACCATAGTAGATATTTTGTTGCTCAGTGTGGTTGATTTTGATGTGATATTGGGTATGGATTGGTTGTCTCCATGTCATCCTATTCTAGATTGTCACGCTAAGACTGTGACGTTGGTGATGTCGGGGTTGCCGAGGGTCGAGTGGAGCGGTTTTATAGACTATGTACCTACTAGAGTGATTTCATATTTGAAGGCTCAACGGATGGTTGAGAAGGGCTGTATATCATATTTGGCCTTTGTGAGGGATGTTAGTGCAGAGACTCCTGCCACTCTCTTTCTGGTGGTACATGATTTTCAGGATGTGTTTCCTGCAGACCTGTCGGTCATGCCGCCTGACAGGGATATTGACTTTGGTATTGATTTGGTGCCGGTCACTCAGCCCATTTCCATCCCACCGTATTGTATGGCGCCGGCAGAGTTGAAGGAATTAAAGGAGCAACTTAGGAATGGGTTTATTTGGCTTAGTGTGTCACCTTGGGGTGCACCTATTCTATTTGTGAAGAAGAAGGATGGTTCTACGAGAATGTGCATGATTACAGGTAGTTGAACAAAGTCACAGTCAAGAACAAGTATCCTTTGCCATGTATTGATGATCTATTTGACCAGCTTCAGGGAGAGAGGGTGTTCTCCAAGATTGATTTGAGGTCAGGGTATCACCAGCTAAAGATTCGGGATTCAGATATTCTTAAGACAACTTTTAGAACCCGATATGGCCATTGTGAGTTCCTTGTGATGCCCTTTGGGCTGACCAAGGCTCCAGAAACGTTCACCATTTAATGAACAGTGTGTTTCAGCCCTATTTGGACTCATTCGTTATTATATTCATTGATGACATGCTAGTGTACTCTCTTATCTAGGAGGAGCATGCTCAGCATCTAAGGATTGTATTACAGAGATTGAAGGTAAAGAAGCTTTATGCAAAGTTCTCAAAGTGTGAGTTTTGGCTCGGTTTAGTGGCATTCTTGGGGCACGTGGTGTCCAGTGAGGGTATTTAGGTGGATCTAAAGAAGATAGAGGCAGTGCAGAGTTGGCCCAGACCGTCTTCAGCCACGGATATTAGGAGCTTTCTTGGTTTGGCGGGCTATTACAGTCGTTTTGTGGAGGGTTTTTCACTATTGGATCGCTTTTAACCAAATTGACTCAAAAGGGTGCTCCATTCAGGTGGTCAGAAGAGTGCGAGGAGAGATTCCAAAAGCTCAAGACTGCTTTGACCATGGCTCCAATTCTAGTTCTGCCATCAGCTACTGGTTCTTACATAGTTTATTATGATGCCTCACAGATAGGTATCAGATGTTTCTGATGCACAAGGGTAGGGTGATTTCGTATGCTTCGCACCAGTTGAAGACTCATGAGAAGAATTATCTTGTCCAAGATCTTGAGTTAGCGGCTATTGTTCACGCCTTGAAGATTTGGCAGCACTATTTGTACGGGGTTCATTGTGAGATCTATACTGATAACCGGAGTTTGCAACATCTGTTCAAGTAGAAGGATCTTAATTTGCATCAACGGAGATGGTTGGAGCTTCTTAAGGACTATGATATAACTATTTTGTACCATCCCGGGAAAGCCAATGTGGTGGCCGATGCTTTGAGTAACCGGGCAGAGACTTTAAGGAGTTTAGCGTATCTTCCAATAAAAGAGAGACCCTTGGCATTAGATGTTCAGGCCTTAGCTAGCCAGCTTGTCAGATTGAATATTTCAGAGCCGAGTCAGGTTTGGCTTATGTGGTCTCTAGGTCTTCCCTTTATGGTCGTATCAGGGATCGTCAATATGATGACCCCCATCTACTCGTCCTTTAGGACAGGGTTCAGCGAGGTGATGCTAGAGATGTGACTATTAGTGATGATGGCGTGTTGAGAATGCAGGGCCCAATATGTGTGCCCAATGTGGATGGGCTTCAGGAGTTGATTCTTGAGAAGGCCCACAGATGGTATTCCATCCATCCGGTGATGCAAAGATGTACCAGGATTTGAGACAACACTATTGGTGGAGGAGGATGAAGAATGATATAATTGGGTTTGTGGCTCGGTGTCTCAATTGTCAGCAGGTTAAGCATGAACATCAGAGACCAGGTGGCTTGCTTCATAGGTTAGAGATCCTAGAGTGGAAGTGGGAGCGGACCACCATGGACTCCGTAGTTAGGCTCCCATGGACTTCGAGGAAGTTTGATGCTATTTGGGTGATTGTGGATCGGCTGACTAAGTCCACACACTTCATTCCAATTGGTACTACCTACTCTTTAGAGCGGTTGGATGAGATTTACATCCGAGAGATTATTCGCCTTCATGGTGTCCCAGTTTCTATCATTTTAGATAGAGGCACACAGTTTACATTGCAGTTTTGGAGGGCCGTGCAGCGAGAGTTGGGTACTCAAGTTGAGTTGAGCACAACCTTTCACCCTCAGACGGACGGACAGTCTGAGTGCACTATCCAGATATTGGAGGACATGTTACGCACTTGTGTCATTGATTTTGGGGGTTCAAGGGACAAGCTTCTACCGCTCGCGGAGTTCGCATATAACAACAGTTATCAGTCAAGCATTGAGATGTCTCCGTAAGAGGCTTTATATGGGTGGCAGCGTAGATCTCTGGTAAGATGGTTTGAGCCGGGGGAGGCTAGGCTCTTGGGTACAGACTTGGTCCAGGATGCATTAGACAAGGCGAAATTGATTCAGGAGTGGCTTCGTACGACGCAGTCTAGGCAGAAGAGCTATGTGGACAAGAAGGTCTGTGATGTGTCTTTTATGGTCGGGGAGAAGGTCCTGCTGAAAGTATCACCCATGAAGGGTGTTATGGGGTTTGGGAAGAGGGGAAAGTTGAGCCCCCGGTTCATTTGTCCTTTTGATATACTTCAGAGGATAGGGGAGGTGGCTTACAAGCTTGCCTTGCCACCTAGCTTGTCTAGTGTGCACCCAGTATTTCATGTTTCTATGCTCCGGAAGTGTATTGGCGATCTGTCCCATGTTTTGGATTTCAGCATGGTTTAGTTGGATGGTGATATGACTTATGATGTGGAGCCGGTGGCCATTTTGGAGCAGCGGGTCCGAAAGTTTAGTTCAAAGGATATAACTTTAGTGAAAGTGTAGTGGAGAGGTCAGCCTGTGGAGATGGCCACTTGGGAGACCGAGCGGGAGATGCGAAGAAAATATCCACACTTATTTGATACTCCAGGTATGTTTCTAGACCCGTTCGAGGACAAACATTTGTTTACGAGGCGGAGGATGTAACGACTCGGCCGGTCATTTCGAGAGTTATAGCCCCGTTTCCCCCATTCCTGCTTCTTTTGTTCTTTAGAGATGTATTATATCGCATCGGGTTGGTTGGTTCGGTCGGAGTGAATAGAGACACTTAGTCTCTTAATTGGAAGCTTAAGTTGGAAAAGTTGACCGGATGTCGACATAGGTGTAAACGACCTCAGATTTGAATTTTGATGGTTCTGATAGCTCCGTTAGGTGATTTTGGACATACGAGTGCGTACGAAATGTGATTTGGCGGTCCGTAGTAGAATTACGCTTGAATTAACGAAAACTAGAACTTTGGCGATATTGGTCGGCGGTGGAAATTTTGATATCGGGGTTGGAATGGAATTCCGGAAGTTAGAGTAGATTCATGGTGTCATATTTGACTTGTGTGCAAAATTTGAGGTTAATCGGATGTGGTTTGAAAGGGTTCGGCGTCGTTTGCTGAATTTGAAAGTTTAGAAGTTCTTAAGCATGACGTCGAGTATAATTTGGTGTTTTTAGCATGCTTTGAGTGATTCGAAGGTTCGACTAAGTTTGTGTAGGGTTATAGTACTTGTTGGTATGTTTGGTTGAGGTCCCGAGGGCCTTGGTGTGATTTTGAGGGGTTAACGGAGTGATTTGAGTTGAGGAATTGCAGCTGAAGTTGCTGCTACTGGTGTGACTGTACCTGCGGAGTGGGAACCGCAGGTGCGAGCCCGCAGAAGCGAAGGAGGAGCTGCAGATGCGGCTAAAGGAGACCTGGGCAGAGGACGCAGGTGTGATGGCATTCTCGCACTTGCGGTGATTGTAGAAGCGAACCCAGGGGCGCAGGTATGAGTTTGGACCGCAAAAGCGAGATGGTCTCCGCACCTGCAAAAGGTGCAGATGTGGTCTGGAGGCCGCAGGAACGAGGTCGGGATTTTAAGTTAAATCCTCACCTTCGATGGAATTTCCGCAGGTGCGGCTTCGCAGAAGCGACAAATGGACCGCAAGTGCGATATTGTTAGGCAGAAAAAATACCAGATTGAGGTTTTGTCTTTCATTTTAAATTTTTGACTTGAGAAGCTCGGGAGAGAAGCGATTTTTCTAAGAAGTTCAAGGAAAACGTTGGTGTAAGTAATTCTAAACTGTATTGGTCTAAATTCCGTGAATCTATGGCTTTGTTCATTACTTAATTAGGGATTTGAATTGGAAATTTGGGGCTTTAGGGCTTGGGAACTGGAGAATGACCTTTGGGTTTTTGGAGGGGCAATTGAGGTCGGATTTTCGTAAATTTAGTGTGGCTAAACTCGTGAGTGAATGGGCCCGGGGGCCGGGTTCGAGCCGATTTTAGATTTTGGGCTAAATTTCAGTAGTTTTCTTGTGGAATTGATCCTTTTAGTCAATATTGATTCTCTCGTACTATTTGTGTTTAGATTCGAGGCATTTGGAGGCCGATTCGAGAGGAAAGGGCATTCCAGAGTAGGATTTTTACGCTGTTGAGGTAAGTAACAGTTTTAAATGTGTCTTGAGGGTATGTAACCCCGAGAATTTGTATGATGTGAATATTTAGAGGTGAGTGATTGAGACTTGGTCTATCCCGAGAGACTGTAAAGTCGAATAGCCCATCGTTATTACTCGTTTCACCTTGTTTTTGAGTAATTGATTTCCTTTCAAGGTAGAAACCATGCTTAGGCTATATGATATCACTATTGGGACCCACATCGGTCGTATACTTGTTGAATTGACTACTAATGGTTGTCTTGTACTCAGTTGCCGTCTTACTTGTGTATTATATCTCAGCTCTCTCTCTCATTTCTTGTTGGTACTTGTTGTATTCTCTGTTTGGGTTGTTTATTGTGATATTCTCTGAGGCCGAGAGGCTGGAGAGGCTAGTGACTGAGATAGGGCCTGATTGCCGAGTTGTGAGCTATGTGAGATATATTGGATCTGGCTGCACGCCGTAACAATATTGGATCGGGCCGCACGCTGCAATAAGCCTTTAGGCCATATATATATTGGATCGGGCTGCACGTCGCAGTAGTATTTGGATCGGGTTGCACGCCGCAACAGTATTAGGTCGGGCTGCACGCCACAACAATATTGCGCTTGCGCTGTAAGAGCCCCTCCGAAGTCTGTACATCCCCAATGAACACAGGTACCTATTGAGAGTGTGTATTGAGGACTGAGAGCCAAGAGTATGAGCTGTTGAGATGAGTTGAGTAGTTGTTTCCTTGAGAGGCTGTATTTTCTCCTATTTTTTGTTGCACTTCTTTGCTATATGTTGTGATGAAATTTATGGAAGTTTCATCTTGTTTTACTTTAGCTCGAACGGACTTGACTTAACTACTGGATTTGAAAGCATGTTAACCTTTTACTAAAAACTTTTTGATATGAACTGTATCTTTATAGCTCATCACGGCTTCTCAGTTCCTTATTTAATTCTATTACTTGCTGAATTGGTTGTACTCATGTTACACCCTGCACTTTATGTGAAGATCCAGGTGTGTACGGTCCTAGCGATATGTGAGTTCGTGCGCAGGCTGACTGTCGGAGACTTACGAGGTAGCTGCCGGCATCCGTAGCCCTTGTTCCTCATTCTTATCATTTTATTTCTCTTGTTTTTGGCATTTGGCACGAAGTGTAGTAGATTCTGTTTCTAGATTGTTGTTAGATTCTCATGACTCAGTGATACCACGATGTCGGGCTATTTTTTTTCTGCACTTGAGTTTGGATCTTTACCCGTTGTTATGTAAACCTTCTGTTAAATTTAATTATTTTAGTCCACTGTTGTTATATATAATGAAAGCACATTGAGAATGTAGGTTTGCCTAGTTCCACGATAGGTGCCATCACGACAGGTTAGGTTTTGGGTCGTGACATTTAACTTTGGTCACACTGTCAATCTTGGGGAAACTCTTTTTCGATAACTCTTAAAGGCTATTCTTCTGTAGTTTGATCTCTTACTGCGTAGCTGATTTTTTAGCTTCTACTGCTACTGTACTTCGATTTTAACTTAAACCCTTTGGGTTTTAACATGCGTTCAGTGTTTCAAACTATTACCCACTCACTAATGTTAACATAGCTAAGTAAATTAAATTGTACAACTACTAGCTTTGCTTAAAATGCTAATTCATTGTATCTACTCAAAACTTACTTACTATTATTTTACTAACCGCCTACTAGCATCATGTTTTCTTGTTTTTCTCTAAATAATTAAAGTGAAGCATAAGGTTATGCCTAACTTCTCTCACTATCCGACCTTATTTTACGGTCGCACACTATCTTTTTTTTTAACTATGTACATGGATCAATCTTAGGGAAATTTTATTTGTATTAAACAAAATTGGAATATCTAACCCCAAACATTCTATACACTTCAAAATCATATCAGACTATAAGCTTCCAGGGTAAACACTTAGTCACATAACCTATGGGGCAACTGTCATATCTTTTATCTTTCAATAAATAGTTGTTTCTTATAGTAACTTACTAACGTGGTACGTGCTAGTTCTAATATGAAATAATCTAAATAATTCAAAATTACTCCTTGAAATTCAATATAGGTTGCCTTGGTTCTCATTTCTTACATTCTATCTTCTTAGTCATATGCATAAGTTATACGAAAGACACATATTTGGTAATAACAGACGTTTCTGACTCCTAGGTATTTTGCCCTTAGGCACTTTTCTGTCCAAAACTACACTGATCAATTATAAACCCGCTACGGTTAAACTCTTAACCTGTTATGCTATGGAGTCTGACATATGTATCATCATCCAACGTGTGGCTCCATTTCCAAGAATAAAAATGAAATCGTTCTGTGAGGTAAAATACGTACGGATATACTACCATACACAAACATGTCCTTCAGAGTATGCCATTATCTGATTAATCACTTCTTGCACCATCTGGTGAGTCTTAGGTCCCAATTTGTACCTAAAACATGCAAACATTTTTCTATAATCCATGTTACTTACATTTTCATTTAGCACCCATAGGCATCACTGTATACTCACAAGTCACAAGAATTTGGATACACTGAAAATTGGATATTTGGTGACTAAACAACTGAATATTGGCATATTTGTTGGCCCAAGTGAAGGTTAGTTTTGAACATTGATAAAAGGAAGCTTGGCATGAACCAGGTCCATCCCTTATGTACATAGACACGGGCAGATTCGAGCATGTGGGATATACGTGAAGGAGATAAAATTAACTTGGTATAATTGATATCTCCTTATCGAAAAGGTTGCATAAATGATAAGGAGAAGGACTCCTTAATCAAAGAGAACACTATCCAAGATAAGAAAGGAGTTAGAAGTTGAGATCAACTAGAACACTTCCACCAAGAAAGAGTAGCATCAGAACTCTAGTTGTTTTCTATTCCACTAACTCTATAAATTGTAGGATGTTCTCACTTCACACGAATTGCACAAACGTAGAAGTTAAACAGGAATTGAGAGCAAAATAGCAAGGGATCTTTGCAAGCAATCCATATGTGATTCAAATGTGCAAACCTGAAGCGACATGAACCAAATAGAAGAACCAGTTCCGAGTGTCTATCTTTTATTCTAGTTCAATTGTAGTAGGTGTTCACATATTGTACTTTTCAGCTTTATCTAGAGAAAATTTTAATGTTATTCAAGTTAGAGTTAACTTGAAGTTGTCACAACAGTTAGAGGCTGTTTGCCACAAAGGGATTAGATTTAGTCTTAGGTTTACAAAAGTGTTCTGTAAATGTAGTTTTTGGCTCAGTGATTTAGTGGAGAGTTTGGGAAAATCCTACTGGGAAGTAGGTTGTGTTTTTTTCACCTTTTCGGCCAGATGTTTTGATCGAAGCCCACCTACACCACTACAGAATGGCAAGGTAAGGTCGATGTAGCTTTTACCAGATAGGATCGGGATCGAAATCCACAGGGAGTTATATGATTGGGATCGAGTCTATCTGATTTAGAAGTGTGTATTGTTCTTAATTACTCTTCGAAACATGGGTTGTCTTTATTCTATACTAAGTTTAATGCTAAAGATTACTACCATCAAGCTAGCTACAATATTTTTTTCGGATGTTGTCAAGTATTTAAATGCACTAGGTATGCAACTTGCCCCTAGGCGAGTACCTAACGGGATCTAAAATCTAGGATAAACTTGTGGGTCATGGGCTCGTGATATAACCTCACACTAATTTACTAACCCAATACCTCTCGGTAGTGTGGGTGACTTTGCCCAAATTGGCTTCCTCAAGCCTAATTAGGTGTTTCAACAAAGAAAATGAAATGGATCAAGTTGGGTATTACTATCTCTAGTTTATACCCTTTAATTGGGGCTATCAATCTCTTGAATTCACCCCAATTCCTTGTTAGCCTACTTTACCTAGACTTGGGTTATCTTTCTCAAGAGTACCCCTAGTCAAAAAGGCATGAATCAGTGTTTGCAACCACTAATTCAATGAATTAAGCATGAAATAGACTAAATATCACAGACCCAATCACAAGTAGACCCTAAAATTGAAAACCATTAGATACCCACACTAGGGTTGGGTCACAACCCTAACTTATGCGTCTAGATAGTCATTTTCATAGAAGAAATCAAAATAGAAGATGAAATTAAAGGCATAGATATTGCTAACAAAGATAAAATCTAAGATTAAGAGTAGAATCTATGCTAAAATTACTCAAAAAGGTAAAAAAGACACTATTTACGAGCTCCTTACAATATCTTATGCCCTAAAAATGAGGAAAAGAAGAATTTATACACAGCTGAAAATACTGGACGAAATTTCCCCTATAGAGATTCCGCTATCAGCGGAAAATTGCACGCCTCAGCGGAGTGGATTCCGCGTCCATGAAATTATAAGCGCGGATCGCGGTTCTTGACATGGCAGTTCTCTAAAACTCGTTTCTTCTCGCAACAGAATACTGAACGCCTCAGTGGATCTCGGAAGCGCGGCAGCAAAATTTTAGTGTTGACCGCGCTCTTGTGGAGGATCATTTTAAACAACTCTCTAAACCTGGTATTCCGCTCCAAGCGGATTAATTAGCGCTCCAGCTGGCCGGAAAGTGCTGCAGCATAATTTTGGCACTGTTAGCGGTTCCAAAAGCTCCAAAACACCCCTCTCTAAAGTTCAATCCGTGGCTGATGACAGAATTCCACTACAGCGGAATGTTTTCTGCTGCAGTGAGATAATACCGTTGTTAGCGCTTTTGCTGGGTTCCTGGGCTGTGCAAGTTTGTCTTGTGTTTGAGTTATCTTTAGCCATTCTCCTCAATGTAACTCAAAACCTTTAATTTAAGCACATTGCCTTAGTTTTCGGGAGTACCTTAGTGCAATATTGTCCCAAAACCTAAGCAAACGAGAGTAAATAGTAGGTAAAAATTCCTAGTTATCAACTCCCCCAAACTTAAGATTTTGCTTGTCCTCAAGCAAACAAGGTAACTCCCACCTCCACAAGAAAAATAAAAAGTATTTCAGCTGTTCAAATGTGACTTCATCAAGCTTCAATTGGGACAAACAATTACCCTCAACACAAATGCATTATTGACAACATTATGCAATAAATTTCTTAGTTCACTAGGTCTAATGTGACACCAAAGCTTCAGGAGTTTACTCAATTCATCAAAGAGCTTCGCTCTCTCACGTAAGTCACTGTGGATCGCTGAATCTTTCTCCGATACTCTCCATGGGCTCATCTCACCATATAGAATGTACGCTCAAGATCGGGATTATCAAGAAGTGCGCTGTTCACTCTCAAGAGAATGCCACAAGTTCGACTCTAAGTACCATAGGCTTTCCCCTTGTGCAAATCACCACTAATGTAAGATTGCTCAACTTGAGATCCTATAGGGCTTTAACGGGATGTCATGAAGGCTTTTTGGATCAAATTTGGGCATGATGAACTATGATAGAACATCTTTCCTTAAGCACTCCATTTTCACACTTTGGCTCATGTTTTTCTTGACTCTTTGAATCATTTTCTTTTCCATGGGGAACTTAGAGAGACTCATTATTGTTCTTTCATTTAATTGAAGCTTATTTTTATCCTTTTTCATCATTCCAGGCCTTTTCAACTTTGTTTCATTGAGTCCTTTCAACCTTTACTTTTCTTTTTGACTTGTTAATTTTTGGCTTTTCAACCTTTAATTGGCCTTTCCTTTTTCGAAAATTCCTTTCATCACTTTGAATTTCCTCGTCTCTCCCCCAAACTTTTGATTTTGACTATTACTCATTATGAGTGCTCAAGAAAAGAATGGGTGCCAAGAGAGGGTCATTATAGAACTGAAGGGTTTGTAACGTGGTTTGTGAACCAATAGGCTTAGGCTCAAAAGGGGTTGACTAAGGATACTATCGTGGTAGGCTATGGAAGTCTTTAATTTCAAAAGGGAATCAAGGAGCCTATAATCACTTCACAAGTCGAGCTAACTCAAATTTGCCTAGAAAAACACTTGGGGCAAGTTCTAGACTTTCTGGCACGGCACTCGGGATATGCAATTCAAACCTCACCTCTCAAGCCATAGGATCGTTAAAGATCATAGAGTCTAGGGGCCACAACAACCTTGGTTTAGATTGAAAACTCACCTATGGATACAAACACCACTTGATGACAGTTTTAGCCAACTCAATACTCTACGGGTCACACTTAGAGCTAAACTCGTCTACAATTTATCTCTCACCATGAGTTAAAAGGTAAATATGCTGGTGCCAAGTGAAGCTTACTCGAGTCACATTTATTCATTATTACCAAAATAAAGGAAAAGCAAAAACAAAACGAAAAACGGACTTAATCCCTTAAGAAGGTCGTCACATCGTCCGTTGTAGGGAAGAGACACCCGGTTCACACAATTTCCACCCTTGGAAAGAACCGTGGCCTTAAGAAAACCAAGGGCTTATTGATAACAAAAAAGTAAAGAAGAAGCTATAAGTTCAAAAATAAGTTACTAAAAGAAATAAGAAGATAAACTATAAAGGAAAAATAATAAAGAAGTTATACAATACAAATACGGAAAGTAGAAATGAAGTATAATAGGGGGTTAAGACGAATATACATCAAAAGGGGAATGAGTATATACATGAGAACGGAGAATTTATATATACATACCAAAGATAAAACAAACCAAATGTATGAAAATGTAAATAAAGAAAAGGAAAGCAGTATTAGGAGTTATTACAAACAAAAATATCTGAATGTCTGAATCACCAAATCATCAATAGAGGCCACCCCCTCCAATAAATATTAGCATTTTCCCTCAATGCTAAATGCAAAAATATAGAATAGGGCAAGGGTGAGAGAGTAAGTGAGAACTCCCTAGGGTGCCTCAGTCTGCATGGGGGTCGGGTCAGCTGTGGAGGAAGGATCAGTAGTAGTCACTAGAGCAGGTGGCTGGAAAGAGGCCTCTCCCGCTGGATCCTCTAGCTGGATCTCCATGTCATCAGTCTAGGGAATGGCTCCTCTCTGCACTGGGGCTGAGGTGATCTCCTGCTCTGGGACCTGTGTTGTCTGATCTGCAGGGGCAGGCTCTCCTATCAATAGATCAAGGGGGATGTCCCTCGCTTCTGTGAACTTGTCTACCTCCCTTGTCAGCTCAGCCTTGGTCTTCTGTGTCTTTACTTGTCTCTTTTTCATCTCATCCTGAATTTTCTTCATTTTCTTCACAGCCTTCCCTAAAGAATGGTTCACCTTCCCATGTGTGTCCAGGGTCTCCAATATCTTCTTCTGGTTATCAACCATGATCTTCAAGGTCTCCTCCAATGTTGGAGGCAACTGAATCTGTACTAGAGCTGACTGGGCTGCAATGGCAGTGGAGAGGTCAGTTAGCTTTAAAGAAGCTACCTGCAGCCAGTTGTTGATACCGGCCAATGTCTGAGACACCTTCGGAGCAGTCTGAGGGTACGGATACAGTAATGGTGGGCACAGATACAGGAATGGTAGTAGAAGAGGTGGGCACGGATACAGGAATGGTAGTAGAAGGACAAGAGGAAGGCTCCGGGATGGCAGTGTAGAGGAACCCTCCACAACAGTAGAAGGCTCAGCAGCAGTAGAAGTGGTGGCTTTGCTCTTGGCCTTGGGGTTGTCTGGGCCTTTCAAACTGTACCAGGAGAATTGCAATTTCGGCTTCACTTTCTGACCTTCCCTCAACTCCCTTGTCCTGGAAGTACATAGTGAGGAAGTTCGGGAAAGGATATGAGTGCTCATTCTTCTTGATTGTCTTGGTGATCACCCTTGCCACGATATTCCCGACGTTGATCGGGAACCCTTCCATAATGGCCCCAACAATAACAGCACGAGACAGTGGCATGTCACAGTCATGCAAGGTGGGGTCTATCGTGCTGCATACAAATGTCGCCCAAACTCAAAACTCAAGGTGCTTCTGAAGATAGTAGCTCCTGCTATTAGCCACATCTGAGTAGTACCAGGAATAGCAATCACGGAGGCCGGCCACATGCGAGCTAAATCACCTAACTCCACCTTCTCCAAGTAAAAGGCCTCATCTTCATGGTTGAAACCAGCATAGTCATTGAATGCCTCACCATTGAATAGTACTTTCTTGTTTTGAACTTTGGTCAGGTAGGTGCCCTTTTTGATATGGGTAACATTGGCGTAGAATTATTTGACAACAAATTCATTGGACTTAGTAACGTTGTGTGAAGAATTCCCTCCCTATCCTCTCGTTGAACTGCATTTTCACGTTTGGTTTGTGGGGAAGAAGGTCCCTCTCAACAAAATCTCTCTCCAAAATAAGTGATCTTTGAGGCCACCAGTCTCTGAACTTGTGATAAGTTGGTTTAGAGACAAACCGATCTTGCCACACTGTTTGATGTGTGGTCCTGAGTAGCCCTCCTTCCTGTACTTAGGTGTCACCACCCCTTCCATCATCTGGGGTATCATCAGAACTATGAGTATCATCAGAAGTATCAATATTAATTGAGGCATATGTGGTGGATGGAACTGCTGCCCCGGTGTCCTGAGGAGGTGAAGAGTCACTAGATAAACCTAGGCTATCTAAAGAGCCTTATGTTGTAGGCTCGTTGACAAGACGCCTAGGTTGATATTGAGCCTCTACTCGGGGTGCACCACTGTCCCCCTCTAAAACCTCCCGTGAGAGGACATATTCACTGGACTCTGATGGGCTGGGAGTTGGCCTCCGGAGTGGTGCTTTGTTCCCTATCAGCTTTTTTGAGCTTAGGGGTGCTGTCGGTTGTTTACCCCTACCACGACCCCTGGTAGAATCACCCCATCCGGGTTGTTTGTTTGAGGCACCTCGTGAGCGAACCATTGTCTGCAAACATGTCAATGAAGATCGTTAGTACGTGGTACACAAGTATTCAGTTGAAGCACAGAGGTAAATGATGCAGAGGATCAGAATCAGTTGTAGACAGACAAGTTCGCTGTTAGTGGTAAAGTAATCGCTGCAACAGAAGGTCCTCCGCTGTCAGCGGAAAAATGACCACTGCAGCGGAGTTGTGGGGATCAGAATACCCACTCTCTGATGTTGGAAATCGCTGACCGCAAAAAAATGGGTGCGGCCACGAAAGTCATTACGCTATAGCGGAAAAAAAATGCGATCGCGGAATCAGTTGTGCCATTCTCTGAATTACAACGAAAAAGTGGCCGCTGCAGCGGAAAGCCAACCTCTGTCAGCGGAATTATGGTCGCTGCAGCGGAATTGTTCATTTAAAAAGTCCAAGCACATAAAAATCTGCTGACCGCGGATTTCTGGTCCGCTGCAGCGTAATTTAGTAAAAACGAGCACTGACTGCTTGTTCAGGAACTAGGTTTTAATCAATCATAAAAAAATTAGAGATTAAGTACTGGAGATTAATAACCCTAGACCCTATTAGGTAACAATAATACACTACCCATTGATTATAACCCACTTGGTGAAACATGCTAAAAACATAGGTCTATAATTACCCCATTTAAGAAAAGAAAATTAAGAAGAAACAAATAAAAAGATGAAAATATACAATTAAAATCAAGAATTTGAACATACCAGTGTTAGATTCTATGTAGGAGGCTGACTTGTTTAGAATATTAAAGCTTAGATGCACTGTGAAAGGGGTTATGAACAGTAAAAAGGATCTGGGATGTAAAATTGTGAAAAGGGTAAAAGAAGGGGGTCCCCCTATATTTATACTTAGAAACTGGGACCCCACCGACTTACCAAGAGCGGCATCTTAATTCTACCGCCGACCGCGCTTTTTTTTCTTTTTGAAGAGCTGGACCTTGAACATTTTCGCTGCCATCGAAATTCTAATCGCTGCAGCGGAAGGGGACCGCTGACAACGGAATTTTGAATGCTGCACCGGAATAAACTTTAGAGAGATGTTATTTGTGTTCCATCCTTCCGCTACCGCGAAACTTAAACCGCCTCAGCGCAATTGCAACCGCTGACCGTGAATTTTTGAATGCAGCAGTGATTTTGTCCAGCCTTAGCCCATTTCCCAGAATGTGTTCCTGCACAGCATCAATCATGTCTTACACCAATCTCACAAACAAGTTAGCTCAAGAAAATCTAATCTAAGAAGAAGAAATTAAAAAGAAAGAAAAATGACTTGGGTTGCCTCCCAAGAAGCGCCCGATTTAACGTCACGACACGACGCAGGTTACCATGATCAAGTGAATTTCAACAAATCCACCACGTGGCTATCCTCAATTTTTCCCAAGTAGTGCTTGACCCGATGCCCATTCACACGAAATATTTAAACATTCTTGTTCTTTAGATCAAGGGCACCAAAAGGTGTGACCAACACTACTTCAAAGAGACACTCCATTTGGATTTGAGCTTGCCCATAAAGAAACGCAACCGGGAGTTGAAGAGTAGTACCAAATCACCCACTTTGAATTCCCGGTCCTTGGCATACTTGTCATGCAAATACTTCATTCTCTCCTTATACAAAGAAGATCTTGCATAGGCATGAAATCTAAACTCTTCAAGCTCATTAAGATGATCAACACGAAGATTTGTAGCAGTGTCCCAATCCAAATTCAACTTTTTCAAGGCCCATAATGCATTGTGCTCTAGCTCAATCGGCAAGTGGCATGCTTTACCATACACCAACCGGTACGGGGACATACCGATTGATGTCTTGAATGCAGTCCTATGTGCCCATAGTGTGTTAGCAAGCTTTCTTGACCAATCGTCCTATTGGCATTCACAGTTTTGGAAAAGATGTTCATGATTTCTTGATTGGAGACTTCAACTTTCCCACTAGCTTGAGGATGGTAAGGAGTGGAAACTTTGTGATTTACCCCATACTTGGCAAGCAACTTATCAAAATCCCTATGACAAAAATGAGATCCCCCGTCACTTATGATTGTCCGAGGTGTCCCAAATCATGTGAAAATGTTCTTCTTGAGAAAACTAACTACACTCCGGGCTTCATTATTGTGAAAAGCCACGGCCTCAACCCATTTAGAGACATAATCCACCACCACGATAATGTAGGTATTACCACACGAACTAATGAAAGGGACCATGATGTCTATGCCCCACACATCAAATATACCAACTTCAAGGATCGTTGTGAGGGGAATTTCATCCTTCTTTGATATGACACCCGCTCTTTGACACTCGTCGCATCTCTTCACCAATTCTCTTGCATCTTTGTACAAAGTTGGCCAATAAACCCACAACTCAAAACTTTAGAAGTTCTCCTTTCCCCACCGTGATGACCACCGTAGGGCGAGGAATGACAAGAATCAAGAATGGTCATTTGTTCTTCCTCGGGGACACACCGGCGAATAACTCCATCATTGCAAATTTTAAACAAGTACGGCTTATCCCAATGGTAATCCAAGTTGTCCCGTCCAAGATTCTTCCTTTGGTTAGAAGAGAGCTCATACGAGACAACCCCGGTGACAAGAAAGTTGGCGATGTCCGCAAACCAAGGCATGTCATGAATAGAGACCAAGAGGAGCTGCTCATCCGGAAAAGCATCATTAATTTCAAGACCATCTTTTGGCCTTCCTTGCTCCTCTAACCGGGACAAATGATCAGCAACTTGATTTTTGCTCCCCTTTCTATCAACAATTTCAAGATCAAATTCATGGAGCAACAAGACCCACCTCATAATCCTAGCTTTGGAATCCTTCTTCGTCGCCAAGTACTGGAGCGTTGCGTGTGTGAACAATTACCTTGGCGCCCATGAGATAGGGCCTAAAATTTTCCATTTCAAACACATTCACCAACAATTCCTTTTCCGTAACGCTATAGTTAACCTGGGCATAGTTCATGGTTTTGCTTGCGTAATAGACGAGATGAAATATTTTGTTCACCCGTTGCCCCAAGACCGCTCCCACCGCCCCGTCACTTGAGTCACACATAAGCTCAAAGAGAGAGTTCCAATTTGGTGCGGTGATGATAGGAGTGGTAGTTAACTTGTAATTCAACAACTCAAAGGCTTTCATACGTTCCTCATTGAACTCAAACATGGCGTCCTTCTCCAATAACTTTTATAGGGGGTTTACCACTTTTGAAAAATCTTTAATGAATCGCCGGTAAAATCCTGCATGCGCAAGGAAACTTCAGACTCCCTTTACGGAAGTCGGAGGAGGTAACTTGGATATAAATTCGATCTTGGCCTTATCCACTTCAATTCCATGTTTTGAGATTTTATGGCCGAGGACAATGCTCCCCTCGACCATGAAATGGCATTTTTCCCAATTCAACACAAGATTAGTTTCTTCACACCTGACGAGAACTTTATCAAGATTTTGCAAACACTCCTCAAATGAGTCACCAACCACACTGAAGTCGTCCATGAAGACTTCAAGGAAGTCCTCCACCATGTCCATGAATATTGCCATCATGCACCACTAAAATGTAGCGGGTGCATTGCACAATCCGAATGGAATTCTAGAGAAGGAAAAGGTCCTGTACGGGCAGGTGAAGGTTGTTTTCTCCTGATCTTATGGGCTATAAGAATCTGGTTGTAGCCTGAATACCCATCCAAGAAACAATAGAAGGACCGCCCAGCAAGTCTATCAAGCATCTGGTCCAAAAATGGCAATGGAAAGTGATCCTTTCGGGTCACCTTGTTCAGCTTCCTGTAATCCATACAAACCCTCCAGCCAGTCACGGTCGAGTGGGAATCAGCTCATTCTTTTCATTCTTCACCACGTTCATACCACCCTTTTTTGGAGCACCTGCACTGGTGAAGTCCAAGCACTATCAGAGATTGGATAAATAACCCCATCATCAAGCCATTTGATTATGTCCTTTTTGACCACCTCTTGCATCGCCTTATTCAACCTCCGTTGATGTTCCACATACGGTTTTGCATCATCTTCAAGAATAATTTTGTGCATGCAAAAGGCAGGGCTTATGCCCCGAATATCAACTCCATCCAATGGCTTTCTTTCTCCTTTGGAGCACTTCAAGAGTTGATTCTACCTGCACTTGGTTAAGCAAGAAGAAACTACGTACCATATGCATGCATTACTCGTCCTTTACCTATGGCCCTGGAGGAGCTTAGGGTCTCTATTTAAGGTGGTTCTAAACTCACCTATGATGCTTAAAAGGAGAAAACTAGGTGTCAAACAAAAGCAAATTGGCCTATCACATAAGGAACAATTAAAGGGCTCAGATTTACCTCCACAAGTAAACAAACAATTGAACGCCTCAACCACTAGTTTTTAAATGACTTAAAATCCAATAGCATGATATCTAGATGAGCACAAAGCAGAATATGCAACATTTTATTAAGACGAGGCAGTGAATACCTATTCAGTTTTCCTGCTGATTTTATTACCTACTGGATCTAGGCAGTTTGTAGGTAGTCAAACAAACACAGTTTTAAACTTCAGAACTTTAATCAACATGCAGGTCTCCCTAGGTGATAACAAGGCAGGATCCAATAGACATAGTATCTAAGCATGAATCAGACCATAATAATAAACTAGCGATTGACTTATAACAGACAGATTTTTATCTGTTTAGACCCTATAGGCATGTTGTCTATGCACTGAAAATGATCACAAGCATTACTTCAGGACATATAAACACAGAAATTGATTTTACATATTTATCTCTACAAAAATGATATCTAAGTGTAAAACTATTTTTATACTTATTCCTTATAGGCACGACGGCTAAGTGTTCATGTTGATTTCAAATATGATTTCCTAAGGACAGGATATCTATGTGAGCAGAATGTTATACGAGTTTGATAATTCCCAAAGAAGATCCTATAAGCATGGGGTCTAATGCAAATTGAGACTTGAATATATGCATGAACATGAATTTTGATACAGAATTGATAAACGTCCCATAACAGGATTTCTAGGATGTAAAGTGGAAATTCAGGACAAATAATGAGATAAGTCATATAGGCATGATTTCGAATGCATACAACCAATCACAACAATCCTATAGGCATGATTTCTAACGCGTATAAATAATCACAGCAATCCTATAGGCATGATTTCTACCCGATTCCAACAAAGATATATAAAATCCCTCCAAGCTTTACTAATAACCCAAATATCTATTTATACAAGAATTATTATTACAGACCAGATATAAATGAATTACATAATGAAATTACTATGTTATAAGGAGCCTGGATAGGCCCAACAGTAAACCTGTAGATCTAGGCCTTCAACCAAATCTGAAGTTTGCCAGTAACTCATAATATACCCAATGGGATTCTGGTGTGTCAAAGTTCCCAAGGGCCTCAGGGACCCTGGTCAATGCTCACACCAGAACCTTTTCAAAGAAATAATTTTTGTGAACAAGTTTGGAAAAGCCATCCCCAGTGTGTCAGAGTTCGGAGGAGTCTCATGGAGTCCTAGGCAGTGCTCACACTGGAGGGGCAGGACCCTAGATACCTAAGAGTAGAAGTTGAAAATAGTATATAAAAGTAGGACATAGTTTTTAAGAAAAATAGTTTGAACTTTTAGAAGTGAATAGGAACAAACATAACCACTTTAGCACATTGAGTTCAAACATGTATTCCAATAATCAAACAATCACAACAAGAGTAGGAATGCCAGAACTAACGACAGGGTTAGACAGGTTTTGCGCAGAGCCCACAACTGAATCCAAACAAGGGTTTGCATTGCATAGGTTGGTTAAGTTCATTAACTATTACTAGTTGAGCATGTAAACACGTACTAAACAAAGAGAAACATGCTGAAATCGAAATGATTGATCAACTACCATACAGAACAAGGTGAGGCAGTGGGAATTAGACATGCTAGTTTCAGGTGTCACGGGCAAAACAGGGACATGCTAAAACAGGAATTAAGTCATGCTGGTCCAAAGAAACATAGGGCAAAACTAAAACATGTTGAGGCACCAACCACACAGCCATATGGGACAAAGAAGTAACAAGACTAAAGCATACTGGTTGAAATAAACAGGAAACATATAATGAACATGTACATATTGAGGTTCAGAGTGAACTAATCATGTAAGTCATAGAGAACAGGAACTGAAGCATAGTAGTTGAGAAAGAGACGACTAGGAGACTTGTACCAAAACAGAAGCATATTGAGACACATATCACATAGAAGAGGTCGTGATAACATAAATAGGGACATACTGGTTAAGAGAAATAAACAGGAAGTCATATGTCTAACTACATATGATAACAGAAGAAGTCATGTTGAGCAATAAAGAGGAAAGACATAGGTCTAGCTACACAGAATTAGTCATGCTGATTAAGAGCAATAAAAAGGAGGCACATAGGTTTAACTTCATAGCATATTGAATGATAATAGGAGTGCAGATATACTAGTTAAGAGATAGCAAACAGGAAGGTGAAAGTATGCAGATATACTAGTTCAGCCGGCTAGACAATGCAGCAAGCACAAGTAACAAAAAGATTTGCAACAGAGAGTGTGTATGAATAAGAGTAAGAATTGTGTGTGTAGGTGTAACTTTATGAGTGTGTTTGTGTCTTTGAAATAAATCATAACGGAATTAATTTTGCATTCAGCAGAGAAGACAATTAAGGCAAGAAAATTAAATTTCACAAATAAGGCAAGCAAGTACAATAGGCCGGTTAATTGGGGGATAAACTGAATCAAATAATTCAATAGTATCCAGAAAACACCCCCCTAATTGGGGAGAATCAATTAACATCTCGGTTAGGGATTCAGTAAGGTAAATAAATCAATCAAAGATCGTCTAGAAGTCAATTAAATCCCATAAATCAGACTGACAAACTAATTAAGGCAAGTAGTACCATTAGGAGTCATGAATAAGGAAAATAGGTAAAATCACAGGGAAATATTAATTTCAACAGAAAAATATGATTTTAACTATAATAAAATCAGTCAATCTCTTCTAACTGACAGAGACAAAATATAACAGGCAAATATTGAAATAGTCAATGAAATAAGCAGAAACCCTTAAGGTTTAGAGCATAGACGAGAGAATCAATCGAACAAGTAAAGAAAATTAAGGTTAAACACTTGAAAATTTGTTGTACTTTTGCAGAAACTTAAACAGATGAAACCCTAGCTTTAGAGAAGACAAAAATCGGTTAATTAAAAGAAAACACATAATTGTTTTAAAGAGAAATAGCAAATAAACTTAAAATTATCTCAGATCTGCAAGGATCTGAACATATTCGAGTAACAAGAGACTCGGGTTTTAAAAATGACAGAGATGAAAGAAAATTTGGTTTGGAACCATAGAATTGAGCCAAAAACACGAAGATAATAGTACTCACAAACAGAGATGACCATAGGTAGGTTCATGAAAAGGTTTTGAACAAATCTGAGTTGAATATCTTCAAGATTCCTTCATGTAACAACAAAAACAAACAACCAAAAGAGGTAAGAGGCCAGCAGGGGCCTGAAATCACAAAGGAACCCCATGGAACGAGGGTTTTTCGTTGACGGCGATTAGGGTTAGGGGGCATACAACGGCTATTATTGTAAATTTAACCCAAAAAATGTAAGTGTAGCTATTCATGAAATAATTAAAGCTTAGTATAAATGATAAAATTAAGCCATAAAATTACTGTAAAACCATTTGTGATGCAATTAGTACTTATTTATAAATACTAGGAAAATTAATTAAAAGTCCTTAAAAATGCAGAAATTATGGAAAATTATTAATTGATGCTCATGCATTTTTTTGAAGATATATATGCATTTTTTGAAAATAGTATAGGAAAAAATTGGGTATCAACAGCTGCCACTCTTTACCCGGGAAGGATGAAATAGTTATCGAGTAAAGATATGACGGCCAATTTTGACCGAGTAAGGTGATTTGAGAGGCATAGGCCGCACTCTGGTTTTTGAGCTGCCTACATATCCCTAGTTTTACAGGAATCAGGTCGTTTGTAGTTCTCGATTCGACGGTAAAACATAACAATGAAGTTATCACAAGAACTGACACAAGGTTGTGAATGGGTAAAACGGTTATGGTGAGCGGCCAAGTCTGTAATAGTGTGAATGAACTGGAGCGCCATTGCTCCTATTGGGATAAAGGTTGCTCATTGGGTTACCTGCAAAGAGAGGACGCACTTAAAGCATATATCTTTGCGTAAATTTTAACATGATGCAAATTCCCTTCAGACCATGAGAATTGTCTTATGATGATTGAGGATGACGTCCTTAGACCATGATGTCTCGGGCCATGAATTGTGCGGTAAAGGATTTGCAGGCCATGAAATTATGTTCTCGGGACATGAAAATGGTGCCTCCGAACCATGATGCCTTTGAATAATGATATGCAAGTTTGAGAGATCCTCAGGCCATGGCATGGTGTCTTCCGGCTATGAGGATGGTGCCTTTAGACTATGACGCCTTCGGACAAGTTGGCGATATTTCAGCCCCTGAAGTGCAAAAATATAATGCTAGAAGCAACAAGATAGGTCTTAGTCTTGTATGAAGTTGAGGGTAGAGCTTAGACCGAAAGAAGAGAATAGATAATGCCAGAGAGACAGTGCTTAGTCTCGGGTGAGGTTCGGGACGGGGCTTATCCTCATGCAAGATTGATACAGAGCTTAGTCTCATGCAAAGTTCGGGACAGGGCTTAGTCCCATGCAGAGGGAAGGCAGAGCTTAGCCTTGTGCAGATAGGGAGGTAGGGCTTAGCCTCATGCAAGGTTCGGGACAGGGCTTAGTCCCATGCAGAGGGAAGGCAGAGCTTAGCCTTGTGCAGATAGGGAGGTAGGGCTTAGCCTCATGCAAGGTTCGGGACAGGGCTTAGTCCCATGCAAAATGCAGGAAATTCTTAGCCTTATGCAGATAGGGAGGCAGGGCTTAGCCTCATGCAAGATTCGGGACAAGGCTTAGTCCCATGCAACGAGAAGGAAATGCTTAGCCTTATGCAGGTGAGGCAGGGCTTAGCCTCATGCAAGATTCGGGACAAGGCTTAGTCCCATGCAACGAGAAGGAAATGCTTAGCCTTATGCAGATACGAAGGCAGGGCTTATCCTTATGCAAGATTTGGGACATGTCTTAGTCCCATGCAAAGAGAAGGAAATGCTTAGCCTTATGCAGATACGGAGGCAGGACTTAGCCTGATGCAAGATTCAGGACAGGGCTTAGTCCCATGCAAAGAGAAGGCAATGCTTCGCCTTATCCAGGTATGGAGGCAGGGCTTAGCCTCATGCAAGATTCGGGACAGGGCTTAGTCCCATGCAATGAGAAGGCAATGCTTAGCCTTATGCATATACGGAGGCAGGGCTTAGCCTCATGCAATATTCCGGACAGGGATTAGTCCTATGCAAAGAGAAGGAAATGCTTAGCCTTATGCAGATACGGAGGCAGGGCTTAGCCTCATGTAAGATTTGGGACAGGGTTTAGTCCTATGCAAAGAGAAGGAAATGCTTAGCCTTATGCAGATACGGAGGCATGGCTTAGCTTGATGCAAGATTCGGGATAGGGCTTAGTCCCATGCAAAGAGACGGCAATGCTTAGCCTTATGCAGGTGAGGCAGGGCTTAGCCTCATGCAAGATTCAGGACAGGGCTTAGTCCCATGCAAAGAGAAGGCAATGCTTAGCCTTATGTAGATACAGAGGCAGGGCTTAGCCTGATGCAAGATTCGAGACAGGGCTTAGTCCCATGCAAAGAGAAGGCAATGCTTAGCTTTATGCAGATACGGAGGCAGGGCTTAGCCTCATGCAAGATTCAGGAAAGGGCTTAGTCCTATGTAAAGAGAAGGCAATTCTTAGCCTTATACAAATATGGAGGCAGGGCTTAGCCTCATGCCATTTTGAGAAATTTCTTAGTCTCATGCATATGGAAGGTAGAGCGTAGCCTTATGCAAACAGGGAGGCAGGGCTTAGCCTCGTGCAAGATTGAGACAGAGCTTAGTCTCATGCGATGAACGAATAATAGATGATGGCAGAGTATTTCTTAGCTGGAAATGAGTCTGTATCCTTGTTGTTATGAAGACTTTGATTTTAAAGTGTTCATATTCCTTGTTCATGCATTCAAAGAAAAATCGTGAGTTCTGCAGGGGAAGGTTGGTTCGTGCCTTCGTCTGCTTGCTTGATTTTCTCTATTTCGTCTGAATAACATGTTCAAATTATCGGAGTAGCGTTCGCTAAAGTAGAGTTTATGTTCAAAAGCATGCATGCATAATTTTCGAATACATAGTAAAGTATAATTTAGAAATTGGTTAGATGAACCAATGACTGTGACACGATCAAAGACATTGCAACTGCTTCTACAGTAGAATTTTGAGGGTCCGTCCCAGTTAACTGAATAACACTTCTGACTGTTTTATATGTTGCATTTGGTTGAACTTGCTTCGAAATTTTGAGGGTCCTCCTCAAAATTCTGCCCAGTTTCTGATGATGGGGAAAATGGAAATTTTAATGAATTATGACCGAACCCACAGGGCTACCTACGTATCCCCTCTTAAACGGGAATCAGGTCGAGCGTAGTTCAATTTACATCATGTGAAGAAGCATAAATGGTTTACACATAGTATATTTTGACTGCATCTGAATTGATAGGCTTTGGCCAGATTTCTCCGTCCATTTCTTCGAGTATGAGCGCTCCTCCTGTAAATACTCTATGAACCATGTAGGGACCTTGCCAGTTGGGAGAAAATTTCCCTTTGGCTTCATCTTGATGTGGGAAAATCTTCTTCAACACTTGCTTCCCAAGTGTGAACTGTCTCGGCTTAACTCTTTTGTTGAAGGCTCTAGACATTCTGTTTTGATAAATTTGTCCATGACATACTGCGTTCATCCTCTTTTCGTCTATCAGGGCCAGCTGCTCATAACGGCTCCTTATCCGTTCTGCGTCGCTGAGCTCAGCTTCTTGTATGATTCTCAAGGAAGGAATTTCCACTTCGGCGGGAATAACAGCTTCAGCACCATAAACCAGCAAGTAAGGAGTTTCCCCGGTTGATGTGCGGACTGTGGTACGATATCCCAATAAAGAAAACGGTAGCTTCTCGTGCCCTTGTTTGTGATTTTCTATCATTTTCCTCAGTATCTTCTTGATGTTTTTGTTGGCGGTTTCTACAGCTCCATTCATTTGAGGTCTATATGCTATGGAATTCTTGTGCTTCACTTTGAAAGTCTCACACAGGGCTCTCATCAGATCACTGTTGAGATTGACGGCATTGTTAGTGATGATGGACTCTGGAACTCCGAACTGACAAACAGTCCGGTCACATACAAAATCTGCAACAACCTTCTTAGTCACGGGTTTGTAAGATGCAGCTTCAGCCTATTTATTGAAGTTGTCGATAGCCACTAAAATAAACAGATGCCCATTTGAGGCGGTGGGCTTGATTGGACTAGTGACATCCATTACTTAGGCTGCAAAGGGCCAAGGTGAGCTTGTTGCATTAAGCTCTTTTGGTGGCACTTTTATCATATCTACATGTACTTGACATTGGTAGAACTTTTGAACATACCGGATGCAATCTGTCTCCATGGTCATCCAGAAATAGCCGGCCCTAAGTATCTTCTTGGCCAGGACAAAGCCATTCATATGCGGGCCGCAGGTCCCAGCATGTATCTCCTCGAGCAATTTATAAGCTTCTTTTGCGTCGACACACCTTAACAGTTCCAAATCAGGAGTTCTTCTATATAGGGTTCCTCCACTGTGGAAGAAATGATTGGATAATCTCCGAAGCATGCGTTTCTGAGTATGGTTTTCATGCTCCGAGTATTCTCCTTTTCCCAGATACTCTTTGATGTCATGGAACCAAGGTCTTCCATCCGTTTCCTCTTCGACATGAGCACAATATGTCAGCTGATTATGGATCCTTACTGGGATAGGATCAATGAAGTTCTTGTCCGGATGTTGTATCATTGATGACAAAGTGGCCAATGCATCGGCAAACTCATTTTGAATTCTGGGAACATGCCGAACCTTTACCTTTGTGAATCTTTTCTTCAATTCCTGCACATGGTGCAAATATGGAAATATCTTGGAATTCTTGGTAGCCCATTCTCCTTGTACCTGGTGCACAAGTAGATCTGAATCGCCGATTACCAGCAGTTCCTGAATGCTCATGTCAATAGCCATGTTGAGTCCTAATATGCAAGCTTGATATTCTGCCATGTTGTTGGTGCAAGGAAATCTGAGTTTTGCAGATACTGTATAGTGTTACCAGTTTCCGATACCAAGACGGCGCAAATGTCGACTCCTTTGAAGTTTGCGGCTCCGTCAAAGAACATTCTCTAACCATCGTAGGCTTCGGCAATGTCTCCTCCTACGAATGATACCTCTTCATTGGGAAAATACGTTTTCAGGGGTTCATATTCTCCTCCCACGGGGTTTTCAACAAGGTGGTATGCTAGTGCTTGTCCCTTAACTTATTTCTGAGTTATATAGACAATGTCGAATTCACTCAACAAGATTTGCCACTTGACCAGCTTGCCAGTGGGCATAGGCTTCTAAAATATATATACTTCAAGGGATCCATTATTGATATGAGATATGTTATATAGGCACATAAGTAATGCCTCAGCTTCTGAGCTATCTAGGTCAAGGCAAAACAGCTTCGTTCAAGTAAAGAATATCGTGCTTCATAAGGTGTAAACTTCTTACTCAGGTAGTAGATGGCCTGTTCTTTTCTTCCTGTCTAGTCGTGCTGCCCCATAACGCATTCGAAAGCTCCATCTAGCATGGCAAGGTAAAGTAGCTATGGTCTACTTGACTCTGGTTGGACCCTTGATAAGTAACCCTTGATTTTTCCAAAAGCCTTTTGACAATCCTCGGTCCAACTGGTTGAAGCATCCTTCTTCAATATTTTGAAAATCGGCTCACATATTACTGTGGACTGTGCTATGAAACGGCTAATGTAGTTAAGGCGTCCCAGGAAACTCATCACATCTTTCTTGCTTTTTCGCATTGGTAATTCTTGGATGGATTTGACCTTCGATTGATCCAATTCTATTCCCCGGCGGCTCACTATGAATCCCAATAGCTTTTCGGAGGGAACCCTGAATGCACACTTTGCAGGGTTTAGCTTTAGGTTGTACTTCCGCAGTTTGTCGAAGAATTTCCTCAAGTCTTCTATGTGGTTTGTGGCCTTCTTGGATTTAATGATGACATCATCCACATATACCTCGATTTCTTTGTGTATCATGTCATTAAAAATAGTAGTCATGGCCCTCATGTAGGTGGCCCCAGCATTCTTTAGGCCGAATGGCATCATCTTGTAACAATAAACACCTCATGGTGTAACGAAAGCCATTTTCTCAACGTCCTCCTCGACCATCCAGATCTGATAGTAACTGGAGAAGCAATCCACAAAAGACTGGAGTTCATGCTTGTCACATTTGTCGATCAAGATGTGTATATTTGGAAGCGGGAAATCATCCTAGGGACTTGCTCTATTTAGATCTCGATAGTCAACACAGATTCTAACTTTCCTGTCATTCTTCAGAACCGGCACAATGTTGGCTAGCCAAGTTGGATACTCAACTACCCTGAGGACCTTGGCTTTGATCTACTTAGTAACTTCTTCCTTGATTTTCAGGCTCATTTCTGGCTTGAATTTTCTGAGTTTTTGCTTCACTGGCGAACACATTGGATCTGTAGGTAACTTGTGAGCCACTATGGATGTGCTCAACCCTGTCATATCGTCGTATGACCATGCAAAGATATCCTCATATTCCTTAAGGAACCGAGTGTACTCATCTTTCTCTGACAGTGACAAACATATGTTGATGCAGGTCTCCTTAACGGTTTCAGAATCTCCCAAGTTGACTATCTCAGTCTTAACCAGGTTGGACTTTAGCTTGTTCTCAAAATTCTCTACTTCTCTGACGATCTCTTCAGGTCTTACATCCTCTTCTTCTATTTCTTTTGAATCACTGTCCTTTTGTTGCGTTGTCTCATTACATATCACGGTCGTCGGTTCATCAAGATAAGAAATAGTAATGCTGTAGGGATAAAGATATGAAAAGAAAATGGTAATAATAAAACATCAAGCCATTTTAAAATGTCAAACAAAATGATTTTCAATAATTCAAATAATGTTTTTGGAATTTTGAAAATATTATTTAGGACAAAAGATAAAATGCAAAAGTGGAAATCAATTTTTAGAAAAGTGAACAATGATATTCAGCCTTGCTACCCCGGGACTCGTCGGGCCCTTGATGGTCTAACAGTCTAGTTCTTGAGGAATGCTCCTCTCTCCACAGCTTGGGTGGTAGGGCCTTCCTCCTCCTCCTCCTCGATAATCACACAGCAGTCCAAATCATCATCTTCCAAGAAAAAATTCATCAGTGATGCCAATGCTTCTTCTTCCTCTGATCCCCATATGATATAGGCTTGCTGGAAGGTCTGACTCAAGTGCAGCACGGGTTGCTCAAGAGGGTAGTGTGGACCACGTCACGGTGGTGAGCAATCATCGTATTCCTGACAGGTGTACTAATACCCTAGCCCAAAGGTTGTACCATGGCATTTCAATTGTATTGGCTTGGAGATACCCTGAAGGTTTTTACCGAGCCCCCTTCCAGGTTCGTACCCTTTCCATGCCAGTATACTTTCTATTTTTCTACTCTACCATTTATCCTTTACAATTGCGTTAACACGCTCGATGCGATGGTAGGTTTCTCCTCCTAAATTCCTTCTGTTCTCAACCACCGGAACAGTCTGACTGGTGTAAACAAGGTTGCTCACATCTCCATGGATGATCACTTTTTGATGGTTCCACTCAAATTTTACCGTTTGGTGCAAAATGGATGCAACAGCTCCAGCGGCGTGTATCCAAGTCCATCCCAGCAATAGATTGTGGAAGGCGGATATGTCTAGTACCCATAATTCAACATCGAACTAGGTAGGACCCATTTGCAAGCATAGGTTAGTTTCTTCGATCGTGGCCCTTTGAGATCCATCGAATGCTTTCACATTCATAGTCCCTGCTCGTATCACATGTAAACCTTTGCCCAACCTCTTCAAAGTTGTCAACGGGAAAATGTTGAGGCTGGATCCTCTATCTATCAAAACTCTGGCGACGAACTTATCTTCACATTGCACTGTAATGTGCAGTGCCCTGTTGTGACTTAACCTTCCGATGGCAGTTCGTCCTCATGGAAAGTTATCTTGTGGCTTTCTAGCACCTGCCCACCATATTGGTCATTTCTCCACTAGTGATGTTGTTTGGCACATATGCTTCATTCAACACCTTCATCAGAGTGTTCCTGTGTGATTCAGAATTTGCAATAATGACAGGATGGATATCTGGGCGGGAGTCTTGTTCAGATGATCAATGACAGGGTACTCCCTTGCATGTACCTTCCTCCAGTGGTCATCTGAACCAGTTTCAATGACGGGTTGTTTGTTAGAAAGCTTGCTTACTAGTTTCTCCAAAATATTCAGGTGTATAAACCCTTCTAATTCTGGTTATTCCTTGTGCAGTGCCTGATTCTTCCGTCTTTGACATTCCCTTTTGTCTAGCCTCGGCCATATAATCCCAAGGTACAGCATTGGAACTGAAGGGTGGTGTGGATGCTACCGTTACAAATGAAAGGTGTGGCCACCTCAACTTCAAATGGAGTGAGTGGTGCTACTTTTACTTCTAAAGGAACCGATGCGGCTACCTCGACTTCAACTGGCGGTTGTACCTGGACCACAATGGGATTGAGTGTGACTGCAAGTTTCTTAGGATCATCACCTTCTCAAATAAGCCCTATTGATCCCTCGGGTTCCCACTCTTCATTATTTTCTATCACATTAACCCCCCCCCCCCACCCCTATGATCTGGGAGAGGATTGCTGCGGACATTGTGTGCAGCTTCATTCGCCTGTATGACCTTACTATCAATTAGTGTTTGTATCTTATCTTTCAGGGTGCGACATTCGTCAATAGTGTGTCCCTTCATGCCGGAATGATATGCATAGGCATTTTTTGGATTGACCCATTGAGATGAATTCTCCATTGCCACAGCGAGAATGGGGGTGACATATCCAGGAGCTTTCAATCTTTAGTACAGCTGGTCGATGGGTTCAGCAATGGCAGTGTACTGTCTGGGTGGTTTGCGGTCAAAACTAGGCCTAGGTTTTTGGTAGTTTGGACGAGTTGGAGGTGACTGATAATAGGATGGTTTGGTGTTATAGGTGTGGTAGGCAGTAGCAGGTTGGGAATATCTGGGAGGTGATGGTTGGTATGTGGGTGGAGGTGTTTGGTATGTGAGTGGAGGGGTCTGGTATACAAATGGAGTTTTGGGTCCATGGGAAACCATTATTGTTCCCACATATTTCTTCTTCGATATACCACCTGATTGCAATGCTTTATTTGTGGCCTGCAGTGCCTCGAAATTTGTCACCATCCCGCTTTTAATACCCTCTTTAATCCTTTCTCCGAGTTTGATGATATAGGAGAACTTATGGTTCTCAATGACCATTAGCCATTCGCAATACTGTGGATCCTGTGCCCGGACAAAGAACTTGTTCATATGTTCCTCGTCCAATGCTGGTCTAACCTTGGCTGCTTCCGACCTCCATCGAGTAGCATACTCGCGAAAAGTCTCAGTTGGCTTCTTCATTAAGTTCTGGATATAGAAGACATCCGACGCATTCTCCGTATTAAATCTGAACCTGTCCATGAAGTCGGACGCCTTGCTAACCCAATTGGCACACTTCTTAGGATTCTGGCTTATGTACCAGGACATGGCATCTCCGGTAAGACTCCTCATGAAGAGCTTCATTCAAATCCTTTCATCTTTTCGGACCCCCACGAGCTTGTCACAATAAGTCCTCAGATGAACGTTGGGATCACCCATTCCGTCAAACATTTCAAACTTGGGAGGTTTGTAACCCTCCGGGAGTTCCACATCCGGTTGTATGCATAAATCCTCAAAGTTTGGACCTTCTATTCCTTTACCCCCTTCAACACCCTGAACTCGACTTGTCAACTTCTTGAGTTCTTCAGCCAAGTTCTTGATGAGCAGGTCCTTCTCAGTGGATTCTGGTGTATAGAGATTGGTTGAGTAGAGTGAGGTAGGGTTTCTACGTATATAGGGTTGTTCTGGTGAAGTCCAGGAGTTTGGGCATAATGATGATCATTGGTGGAGTTTTGGGGTTCGGGAATAATTTGTGGGGTATTTTGGGGGTATGGTAGGTGTTTTGTGGGTATTGAGTAGGGAGATGTTGATTTTGAGAAGGGGTTGTATACTGGTGAGGTGGGGGAGGATTCATTGGGTGTTTGTTTGGTGTGTTCTGAGATGGTGCAGGGTTCTGGGTGTCTGGGAAATTCAATGTGAGGGAGAGATTTGACAAGTTAAGGACTACTCAAGCTCGCCCTATAGTGCAAGTATCTTCTGCTTAAGCCGTAAAACCAAATCATTTGGGGCCTGAGTTCCCCGACCATCGAAAGTTTCCCCGTTCTCAACATGTGCAGTGTTTTCTGTTCTGATTCCATTCATATCATCCATTTTAGCTTTCTCTTTTCCTTTCAGTACACCTGGAGGAGGAGAAGGTGGAGGGCCCCTGGATCTTGTATGATAAGCTGATGATGCCAGTATGTGTGAACCAACCTTAGGGAATGGGGAATAAAAAGGAAAGAAAGAAAGGAAAACAAAAGTAACCAAGTCAGTAAGGGTTCCAAAAAGAGTATTTGCAATATCTAAGCACATAGTGCGGGAATATAAATTCGCGTCCTAAATTGGGAGCCTCGTATTGCTCGAGGTAGGCCTAGGGACAAGTTGATTTGGAGAATTTTAGTGCCAATAATTGCCTCATTTAATTAATGTAAAAGCAGATAAATCTAAAACGACACTAAATAAGATAAGTCACTAATGGCACTTGGCCTTATTACATTTTGAAAAAGCAGGTAAATAGAATCTACTTGGTCCCAGAAGGACCTTCCCCAGGCTTGATCTTCTTGGCTCTGTCGATCAGATTCCCAGGACCTGCATCCCCAACGGCAAGTATACTCTCGCTAGATGTCCTTCTTCGCTTCCCTCAGCATTCTGGCGGTCGACGACTCTTTTCCTCGTCTTCCCCTCCAGTTCCATCAGACCCTGCTCCAAATACTCCAGCCTTTCATTAGATTTGATTGCCCTTTTTCCTCCATTTATTGATCAGTTCCATGTCAGTTTTGTGTTGCTCCAGATGCTCAGCCTCGGACTCATGAACCCTTCTTGCACAATTTAGTGTATTTCACTTGGGCTTCAGCAACTTCGTCTATGACCTTGTTTCCTCGATCGATTCTTGGCTCAACTACCCCTGCTATGCTGTCGATGGTTTCCCTTTCCACAATAACCTTTAGATGCCACATATGCTGAGCTTCACATTTTTACGGGATGTCGTCATCCTGAAAATCTTCCCTGTAATGACTCATTTTAGAAACTGGCAGTATCACTTGCTTCTCGCCTGCCTTTCTCATAACCCTGGTGGGAAATAAGGGTATATGCCCCTTAACCAGATCAACACGAAGTGCAGAGCATCCCTAGATCTGATGATGAACTCACTGGTAGGGAACCATTCGAACATCCATTGAACCTGGTCCTCAGTCAAATTGTCAAAAAACTGCTCCCATTCTGTAGCATTTTCCGGTTGAGCAAACCTGTTGGGGATGTAAGTCATTCTCTTAGGGTGATGGAAGGCAATATGATCATTCCATTCCCTTCATGGAAAGTCTTGACGATATTGACCCCTTTGGAGATGCTCCAGTAGCCAAACTTGTAGTAGAAGATTACAACCCTCAAAGTGTTTGAACCCCTTCTAGCAACTGTCCAAGGCTCGGTAGATTTCAGCTATGATCATAGGGACAATTGTATATGTTTGCCCCTCGATCCCCTCCATTAAGGTCTTGGCTACCATAGCCAGTATAGTGTGAATCATGTCCCCTTTTCTTGGAAATACTATCATGCCCAGGAAGCAAACAACGAACACAAAAACCCTGCGGTGAATATGACCCAAGGAAGTGATAGAGAATTCATCATGGAAGATACGATAAGACTTTCTATGACCATATCGTTCATAGAGATAGTCAAAGGGTATGTAGGACTCCTTCAGGCACTCCAAATCATCGTTCTTTTTCAAACCCATCAATTTTAAGAACCCCATAGCGGCACGATTTTCGGGCACCAATAAACCCGGACTGTCCCAAGGTAGTCCAGTGAATCCCCCTATGTCCTCCAAGAGAGGAGTCATTTCTATGTTTCCAACACGGAACACAGACCTTTCTCCGTCCTAGAACATAGTGGCCGCTTTGATTAACATATCGTTTGGTTGGATATCCAGTAAAGAGGGTAAGTTTTCGAGGACCCTTTTCACATGGTCTTTGTCACTTGGCGAGAGGTCCTCCCACCAATCCAACAACAATGGTGGTATTCTTTGGACCATTCCAAACCTGAGGACTTCGTGCCTCATTTCTTCAAAACAAACAAGGTTAGACCCTTTCCCCCTCCAGATTCGACTACTTATACATCGGTGATTAGCATAATGGCACTTATTTTTCCAAATTAATGCACAGATCATGGTTGCATCTGTTGGGATTATGGAAACCCTGGTGGACTTTTGGACAAGGCTTTTCCTAAAGGGTTATTATGCGAACAACATATTAACCCTGGCTAGGTTTTGATCATGATGCATGTACAATAAATCAAAGTAAGGTTTCTATAGAGGTGTAGACCAGTACCCTTAAGTGGACAACTTGAGGGGGAAAGGTACGGAACTGTCGACTGCACCGCTGATCGACTAGTTTTACTGCAAATAAGCCTCTCTGAATTTAAAAGGTGATATATAGGAAGGGAGAAAACACTCATCAAGCGTAGCTATAGGATTGATTATGCACGAGTGGAATATGATGTTGAGCATGATTTATGCAACAGTAAATAGCATGTTGTCACGTATTTGCACGTAAAAAAAACAAACAATGCAATATTTAATAATTGAAAAGACATTTAAATAAAAGAAAGAAAACAAAAAGACATGTCAGTTTCCATAATAAAGATAATGAAACAAGAAATCGTAAATGCTTAAAAATAGGCAAATAGATTCACATAAAGCGGAAAAAGGGTGCGCAAGAACAGAATAAATCATGCTTAAATACTAAAACACAAAAGCACGTTTGTTATGGTAAGTGCCTAAGGGAAATCCCAGCAGGGTCGCCATGCTGTCGCGCCCCCCTTTTTCCTCGCGGAATCGGGTTTCGACATTTTGGGACAACTCATATCCTTTTGGGAAGGGGTATGGAATTTGAAGAGTCTCCACCTAATGTATTAAGATGTGTTAGGGCACCTAAAGCAAATAACTCATAAACCGGTTTAGATTACCAGAGATTGGGTAAGGGCTCGAAATTACCTTGAGGGGAAGGTGTTAGGCACCCCTCGAGGTCCACAACGGTGGGTCCCGGCCAAACTCAATTTAAGCGAATTATTCTTTAAAGGAAACTGAAACAAACAGATAGAGATTACATTAAAAAGAAAATTAAAAGGTTCCTAGGTTTATTAGCCTATAGGATCACTTATATGCAATACTCGGTAACCTTCCTCAAATAGAGGTGTTACGCGTAGCATTAGTGCACAGATCACACGTAGCATTAGCACACAGATCATCATCTCCTTTACTACCCAAGGACCCTCCCCTTAATGATTATCTAAGCATTCTAATAGTGTCGAGTACGTACCCTATGCATGCATTACCCGTCCTTTACCTATGGCCCTGGAGGTCCTTAGGGTATCTATTTAAGGTGGTTCTAGACTCACCTATGGTGCTTAAAAGGAGAAAACTAGGCATCAAACAAAAGTAAATTGGACTATCACATAAGGAAAAATTAAAGGTCTCAGATTTACCTCCACAAGTAACCAAACAATTGCATGCCTCAACTAACAGTTTTTAAACGACTTAAAAACTTATAGTAGGATATCTAGATGAGCACAAAGCAGAATATGCAGCATTTTATTAAGATGAGGCAGTGAATACCTAATCAGTTGGCCTACTTATTTTATTACCTACTGGATCTAGGCAGTTTGTAAGTAGTCAAACAAACACAGTTTTAAACTTCAGAACTTTAATCAACCTGCAGGTCTGCCTAGGTGATAACTGGGCAGGATCCTATAGACGTAGTATCTAAGCGTGAATCAGACCATAATAATAAACTAGTGATTGACTTATAACAGAAAATTTTTTATCTGTTTAGACCCTATAGGCATGCTATCTATGCACTGAAAATGATCAGAAGCATTACTTCATGACATATAAACACAAAAATTGATTTTACATATTTATCTCTACAAACATGATATCTAAGTGTCAAACTGTTTTTATACATATTCCTTATAGGCATGACGGCTAAGTGTTCATGCTGATTTTAAATATTATTTCCTAAGGACATGATATCGAAGTGAGCAGAATGTTATACAAGTTTGATAATTCCCAAAGAAGATCCTATAGGCATGGTTTCTAATGCACATTGAGACTTGAATATATGCATGAACATGAGATACAGAATTGATAAACGTCCCATAACAGGATTTCTAGGATGTAAAGTGGAAATTCAGGACAAATAAGGAGATAAGTCCTATAGGCATGATTTCTAATGCATATAAAAAATCACAACAATCCTATAGGCATGATTTTTAACGTGTATAAATAATCACAATAATCTTATAGGCATGATTTCTACCCGATCCCAACAAAGATATATAAAAATCCCTCCCAGCTTTACTAATAACCCTAATATCTATTTTTACAAGAATTATTATTACAGACCAGATATAAATGAATTACATAATGAAATTACTATGGTATAGGGAGCCTGGATAGGACCAACAGTAAACTTGGAGATCCAAGCCTTCAACCAAATCTGAAGTGTGCCAGTAACTCATAATACACCCAAAGGGCTTCTGGTGTGTCAAAGTTCCCAAGGGCCTCAAGGACCCCGGGCAATGCTCATACCAGAACCTTTTCAAAGAAATAGTTTTTGTGAAATTTTTTGGAAAAGCCAGCCCCAATGTGTCAGAGTTCGGAGGAGTCTCATGGACTCCTAGGCAGTGCTCACACTGGAGGGGCAGGACCCTAGATATCTAAGAGTAGGAGTTGAAAATAGTATATAAAAGTAGGAGATAGTTTTTAAGAAAAACAGTTTGAACTTTTAGAAGTGAATAGGAACAAACATAACCACTTTAGCACATTGAGTTCAAACATGTATTCCAATAATCAAACAATCACAACAAGAGTAGGAATGCCAGAACTAACGACAGGGTTAGACAGGTTTTGCGCAGAGCCCACAACTGAATCCAAACAAGGGTTTGCATTGCATAGGTTGGTTAAGTTCATTAACTATTACTAGTTGAGCATGTAAACACGTACTAAACAAAGAGAAACATGCTGAAATCGAAATGATTGATCAACTACCATACAGAACAAGGTGAGGCAGTGGGAATTAGACATGCTAGTTTCAGGTGTCACGGGTAAAACAGGGACAAGCTAAAATATGAATTAAGTCATGCTGGTCCAGAGAAATATAGGGAAAAACAAAAACATGTTGAGGCAACAACCACACATCCATATGGGACAACGAGGTAACAAGACTAAAGCATATTGGTTGAAATAAACAGGAAACATATAATGAACATGCACATATTGAGGTTCATAGTGAACTAATCATGAAAGTCATAGAGAATAGGAACTGAAGCATAGTAGTTGAGAAAGAGACGAGTAGGAGACTGGTAACAAAACAGAAGTATATTGAGACACATATCACATAGAAGAGGTCATGATAACAGAAATAGGGACATATTGGTTAAGAGCAATAAACAGGAAGGCATAGGTCTAACTACATATGATAACATAAGTACTCATGTTGAGCAATAAACAGTAAAGACATAGGTCTAGCTACACAGAAGTAGTCATGCTGATAAAGAGCAATAAACAGAAAGCATAAAGGTTTAACTTCATAGAATATTGAATGATAATAGGAGTGGAGACATACCAGTTAAGAGATAGCAAACAGGAAGGTGAAAGCCTGCAGATTCCAATAGTCTAGTCTTGGCTTTCAGCCGGCTAGACAATGCAGCAAACACAAGTAACAGAAAGATTTGCAATAGAGAGTGTGTATGAATAAGATTAAGAATTGTGTGTGTAGCTGTAACTTTCTGAGTGTGTTCATGTCTTCGAAAGAAATCAGAATGGAGTTTATATACCATTCAACAGAGAAGACAATTAAGGCAAGAAAATTAAAGTTCACAAATAAGGCAAGCAAATAAAATCGCCCAGTTAATTAGGGGCTAAACAGAATCAAATAATTCAATAGGATCCAGAAAACACCTCCCTAAATTGGGGAGAATTAATTAACAGCTCAGTTAGGGATTCACTAAGGTAAATAAATCAATCAAAGATTGTCTAGAAGTCAATTAAATCCCAAAAATTATACTGATAAACTAATTAAGGCAAGTAGTACCATTAGGCATCACGAATAAGGAAAATAGGTAAAATCACAGGGAAATATCAATTTCAACAAAAACAATTTGATTTTAACTCTAATAAAATCAGTGAATCTCTTCTAACTGACAGAGACAAAAAATAACGGTCAAATATTGAAATAGTCAGTGAAATAAGCAGAAACCCTTAAGGTTTAGAGCATAAACGTGAGAATCAATCGAACAAGTAAAGAAAATTAGGGTTAACCACTTGAAAATTTTTTGTAGTCTTGAAGAAACTTAAACAGATGAAACCCTAGCTTTAGAGAAGACAAAAATCGGTTAATAATAAGAAAACACAGAAAGTTTTTTAAAGAGAAATAGCAAATAAACTTAAAATTATCTCAGATCTGCAAGGATCTGAACAGATTTGAGTAACAAGAGACTAGGGTTTTAAAAATGACAGAGATGAAAGAAAATCTGGTTTGACACCATAGATTTGAGCCAAAAACACGAAGATAATAGTACTCACAAACAGTGAGATGACCATAGGTAGGTTCATGAAAAGGTTTGAACAAATATGAGTCTAATCTCTTCAAGATTCCTTCACATAACAACAAAATCGAACAACCAAAAGAGGTAAGAGGCCGGCAGGGGCCTGAAATCACATAGGAACCCCATGGAACAGGGGTTTTCCGATGACGGCGGATAGGGTTAGGGGAGCGTCTGAGAGAGAAGAGAGGGAGACAAGGAAATAGAGGCGACGGAAACGAGGGAAGTGGGTAGGGTTTAGGGGTTGGGGTAATTAGAAAAGGTAATAGATTCTTGACCGTTGATCTTTTGAGATCAACGGCCAGGTTTTGACCTGATGGTGGGGGGGTTGGGTAGAAATTGGGCGTGGGTAGTTTAATTAGGCTGGGGGTAATGTTTTGGGCTAGATCCGAAATTAAAATAAATTTAAAGAGGCTATTTGTTAAATACCCCATTAATATATAAAATAAATTTATGAAAATAGCTAATAAATGATAAAAATGCTATTGGTACATAAAAATGATTTTAGATAATTACTTAATATTATAAAAATATAAAAAACTATTTTTTGGTGAAATAAGGTAATTATACACACATGGGCTATTATTGCAAAGTTATTGCAATTATAACCCAAAAAATGTAAGTGTGGCTATTCATGAAATAATTAAAGCTTAATATAAATATAAATGATAAAATTAATCCATAAAATTACTATAAAACCACTTGTGATGAAATTAGTACATATTTATATAATAAAAATACTGGGAAAATTAATTAAAAGTCCTTAAAATTGCATAAATTATGGAAAAATATTAGTTGATGCTCATGCATTGTTTTTAAGATATATATGCATTTTTTGAAAATAGTATAGGAAAAAGTTGGGTATCAACATCCTACTTTACCTAGAATTGGGTTATCTTTCTCAAGAGTACCCCTAGTCAAAAAGGCATGAATCAGTGTTTACAACCACTAATTCAATGAATTAAGCATGAAATAGACTAAATATCATAGACCCGGTCACATGTAGACCCTAAAATTGAAAACCCATTAGATACCCACACTGTGATTAGGTCACAACCCTCACTTATGGGTCTGGCTGCTAATTTTCATGGAAGAAATCAAAATAGAAGATGAAATTAAAGCCATAGATTCCTTAGTCGAGGGTCTATTGGAAGCAGTCTCTCTACCTGCATTAGGTAGGGGTAAGGTGTGCATACAGACTACCCTCCCCAGACCCCACATGTTGGGATAATACTGGGTTTGTTGTTGTTGATGTTGTTGTTTTAAATTAAAGCCATAGATGTTGATTACAAAGATAAAATCTAAGATTAAGAGTAGAATATATGCTAAAATTACTCAAAATGGTAAAAAAGACACTATTCATGAGCTCCTTACAATATCTAATGCCCTAAAAATTAGAAAAGGAAGTATATATAACAGCTAAAAATACTAGACAAAATTTCCCCCACGGAGATTCCTCTATCAGCGAAAAATTGCACGCCTCAGCGGAGTGGATTTTGCAGCCGCGGAACTATAAGCGCGGACCGCTGTTCTTGACTTGGCAGTTCTCTGAAACTCGTTTCCGCTCCCAGCAGAATACTGAACGCCTCAGCGGATCTCGGAAGTGAGGCAGCGGAATTTTAGTGCTGATCGCGTTCTTGTGGAGGATCATTTTAAATAGCTCTTTGAACCTGGTATTCCGCACCCAGTGGATTATTGAGCGCTCCAGCAGACCGGAAAGTACTGCAGCGTAATTTTGGGGCTGTCAACGGTTCCAAAACCTCCAAAACACAGCTCTTTAAGTTCAATCCGCGACCGCTGGCAGAATTCCGCTACGGCGAAATGTTTTCCGTTGCAACGAGATAATACCGTTGTCAGCGCTTTTGCTGCGTTCCTCAGTTGTGCAAGTTTTGCTCTTTTTTGAGTTATCTTGAGCCATTCTCCTCAATTTTACTCAAAACCTGTAATTTAAGCACCTTGCATTAGTTTTCGGGAGTACCTTAGTGCAATTTTGTCCCAAAACCTAAGCAAACGAGAGTAAATAGCAGGTAAAAATTACTAGTTATCATGTTTTCCGCGTAAAATACTTGTGTTCATTACTTTCCGCATTTACTATTTTAGCGATAGTAGGTTAAGGAACGCATAGAAAAACCTGGTCCTTCTATAATCAGTTTAGGCAAAACATTGGGCACCACACAAATCACCCTTGTCTTGTGTGGTATTGAAGTTAAAACACCAATCAGTATCATAGCGGGTTATCCTTGAAGAGGCTAACACCTTAAGAGACGATCAAGAGGAGTGAACCACCTAGAAATTGGGAAGGACAATCAACTGCTAGGCCACCACTCTACAATGGCCAGTACTACTCCTGGTGGAGAAACAGAATGAGAGACCACATCATAGGAGAGGACTATGAGCTATGGGACATTGTCACTGATAGTCCCCTGGCTACCATGAAGAAGAATGCTGAGGGAGTAGATGTGCCAAAGATGGCTTGTGTGTGGACTTGGTCCAGACGAGTACAAAAAAATTCAAAGATGTACTTCTGTTAAGGAAATTCGGGACACTTTGCAAGTGGCTCATGAAGGAACAGCTCAAGTGAAGTGGTCCAGAGGAACTCTACTATATTCTCAATATGAGAATTTCACTATGAAGGAAGGGGAAACCATCCAAGACATGTATACAAGGTTCACCACATTGACAAATGAACTTAAGTCTCTTGGAAGTATTATACTTGAAGAAGACAAAGTTGAGAAGATTTTGACAAGAGTTTTGCCAGTATCTTGGGAGAGCAAAATCACTGCCATTCAGGAATCAAAGAACATTTCCACTCTTAAGTTGGATGAGCTAATTGGAAATCTCACTGCTTATGAACTTAGAAGGCAAACCATGAAGATGGATGTACCCAAGAAGGAAAGAATCCTAGCACTCAGAATCACTGAAGGTTCTGATCTAGAAGAAGATTAAATGGCTATGATCACAAAGGACTTCAAGAAGTACCTAATGAGAGGAAAGTGTCCTTCAAGAAGTGGAAGTTACAGCAAACCAAGGGTTCCTGAAAAAAAGACCAATGAGGGCTGCTTCAAGTTTGGGAAGACTGATCACCACATAAAAAACTGCCCTCAATGGGAAATTGAATGGAAGAAGGAAAGAGCTGAACAAAGAAACAGGAAGAAGGAACAGGTTCAACCCAAGAAGAACAAAGTATCAACAAAGGCTATGGTTGCTGCTTGGGGAGAAAGCTCAGATGAGGACTCAGATGATGAAGATGGAGATGAACAAGCACTTATGGAAATTGGAAAATCCGATGAGGAATCTGAGCTAAGTGTAATTCATCTCAAAGACAAGATTAATTTTTTGTCTAAAGAAAGGCTGAGTTACTTCTAGATTTCATTGATGAATTTGAGGATATAAACAATGAAAAGAAACTGTTGTCTAAGGAATGTGTGATTTTAAAAGCAAAGTGTAAGAACCTGGAACTTAGAGTTAGTGAGACTGTAAGTGAAAATATTTCACTAAAGAACCAGGTTCATGCATGTGAATCAAATGTTCTAGAACTTAGATATGAAAACCTAAAACTAAAATTAAGAACAACTAATATGACAGCTGATTGCACACAACTCATTCTGGAAGAAAATATAGGTAAACTGAAAGATGAGTTGTATAAAAAGGATGAGCAGGTAAGAATTTTTAAGGAGGATCTAGGAAAAGACAATCATGAACTTGACAGAATTTGTAAATGGAACAGTTCCTCCGATTCTCTTTCATGGTTACAGGAACATCATAGTAGCAATAGAAGAGGACTTGGCTTTGGGAATCAACCACCTAATGGGATCCCATAAGCAAGTACCTTACACTTCCTGATAACAAGATTTGTACTCACTGCAGTAAAACAGGTCACTATAAAAGTGAATGTAATGCAAAAGAAAAGGCAAGCCAAAAGAACAAAGAATTTGTTCCAAGGAAGAATAGGCTACCAAGTTGGGCTAAAAAGAATTTAATTCATCCTTTTGCCTATAGAAAGGGACCCAAACTAGTTTGGGTTCCTAAGACTAACCCCGGATTTCCTTTTGCAGGTCTAAGTGAAGGGGAGCAGCCAAATATGGTACATGGATAGTGGCTGCTCAAAGCACATAACAGGAAGCAAGAACCAGTTCCTTTCAATTGAGCACCTCAAAGAAGGTAATGTCTCATTTGGAAATGGGAAGAAAGGTGAGATTATTGGGGTTGGTAAGGTAGGTAAGACTGATTCTCACTCTATTGAGAATGTCTACTTGATAGATGGCCTAAAATACAGTCTAGTTAGTGTATCACAAATATGTGATAGAGGTAACTTGGTAGCATTCACCTCTACCAAATGTTTTGTGATTAATCTTACCACTGACAAGATTTTTTGCAGGGAAAAAGAGTGAACAATATATATATTGTAGAGATGTCCACACTTTCAAAAAATAAAGTCACTTGCTTAAGTGTGTTGGACAATGATCCCATCCTTTGGCACAAGAAACTTGGACATGCAATTCTAAGTCAACTCAACAAATTAGTCTCCAAGGACTTGGTGATAGGACTGCCTAACATCAAGTATAAGGAAGACAAAGTTAGTGAGGCTTGTGCAAGGGGGAAGCAGGTAAGATCCTCTTTTAAATGCAAGAAAGTGGTAAGAACCACCAGAACGATGGAACTGGTCCATATGGATCTCTGTGGTCCAATAAGAACATTAAGCAGAGGTGGTAAAAGATATGTAATGGTGCTTGTTGATGATTACTCTAGGTTTACTTAGACATTGTTTTTAACATCTAAAGATGAAGAATTTGACATGTTCACTTCTTTTATTAGAAACACTTAGAAACAACTAGGTAATCAACTTGCATCAATTAGGTCTGATCATGGCACTAAATTTGAAAATGCTAAATTTGCTGAATTTTGTGATGAGCATTGCATAGATCATTATTTTTCGACTCCTAGGACTCCACAACAAAATGGAGTATTTGAAAGAAAGAATAAGACACTCGAAGATATGTCTAGGACTATGCTTCTTTGTAGTAAACTGCCCCATAGCTTCTGGGCAGAAGCTGTAAATACTGCATGCTACATTATAAATACGTACATGACTAGACCTCTTGCAGAGAAGACTCCATATGAGTTACTTAAAGGAAGAAAACAAAATATATTCCATCTTGGGACATTTGGATGCAAGTGCTTCATGCACAACAATGGTAAAGACTCCCTAGAAAGTTTGATCTCATAAGTGATGAGGGAGTATTCTTGGGATATTCTTCACATAATAAAGCTTATAAGGTCTATAACAAAAGAACTATGTCTGTGGAAGAAAGTGTTCATGTGGTTTTCCATGAAACTAACATTCTTTCTAAGAGACAGGAACATGATGATGAAGCAGTTGGGCTGGTAAGAAACTTAAATGAAACCACAACCCATACTGAAGCTGCAATGGAAAGAAGGAACAGGTGATGGAACAGGTTCATCCACCCAGAGCAACTTTACTATTACACATAAAGCTTTACTACACAAGCACGTTATGATATCATCTCCTACATCGGCTAAGATTTACAACTTACACCAAATCGTAGGGGCACCATGGTTCGAGTTATAAGAAGAGGGGATTTTAGCCATACATACCTCAATTGCGCTTCCTTAGGCTCTACAGTTATCCGGAACTTTTATCAATCTCAATCTATTCAGCAATATGACAAATTGAGCCCAAAAATTAGGAGATTAATCATGATTTTAGCTCCCTTGAGCATCTTATCATACATCATGTGTTCATTAAGGTCTTATTACACCATCACACCCCCCATTCTTAGCCATTTTTAGCTCATATTGATCCTAGGTCCCCTCACCACCCATGCATGCAAAATAGTTAACCCCAAGCCCATGCCTTATCTTGCTAGGTACCCATTTTAGAATAAATTTCAAAATTGCTGAGCTAGGCCTAGATTATTACCTGTGATGTGGGAAACTCCTTGATAATCTTCAAGGACTTAGCAATAATTAATGGTTTTGGTGTGAAGATTAACTTCTCCCTCTTAGAACTCTCTCACTCACTCTAAAACTATCAGAAAAATAGCTCAAATGAGGTTTAATATGAGTTTTTAACGGGATAGGGTCGGGTTTTAAAATAAGAAAATGGGTGCTCCTACACGGTCTGCTATCGCATATGCGATGGGACCCATAATGCAGATGTAGAGGTTAATATTGATGCTCAATTTATCCCCAAGAGATCGAGTTTAAGTATCTCGAGTCTATTATCCAGGGTAACGGGGAGATTGATGAAGTTTTCGCACATCGCATCGGAGCAGGATGGATGAAGTGGAGGCTCGCTTTTGGTTTTTTATATGATAAGAATGTGCCACCAAGACTTAAAGGTAAGTTTTATCGAGTGGTGGTTCCACCTGCTATTTTGTATAGGGCTGAGTGTTGGCCAGTCAAGAACTCCCACGTGCAGAAGATGAAAGTATGATAGATGAGGATGTTGAGATGGATGTGTGGGTGTACCAGAAGAGATAGGATTAAGAATGAAGCTATCTAAGACAGAGTGTGAGTAGCCTCCATGGAGGACAAGATGCGGGAGTCGAGGATGAGATGGTTCAGACATATTAAGAGAAGAAGCATTGATGCTCTAGTCAGGAGGTGTGAGAGGTTGGCCATGGAGAGTTTGAGAAGAGGTCGAGGTAGGCCTAAGAAGTACTGGGGACAGGTGACTAAGAAGTACTGGGGACAGGTGATTAGACAGGACATGGAACTGTTTCAGCTCACTGAGGACATGACCCTTGATAGGAGGGTGTTGAGGTCGAGGATTAAGGTAGAAGGTTAGTGGGTAGTTTTTAGTTGTTCACTGATAGTCTTAGTAGCATGCATTTCCCTTCATATTCTTATATTTTTATTACGTTATATGGTTTTGTTCGCCTCAGGTATTGTATTCCTTGTTGCTATTATTTGGTACTACTTATCCTTTTCTCTCCCTTTTTTCTTTTCTCTTCCTTCTTTCTTCCTTACTTGATTTCCTCTTCTTATTCTTACCCTTCATGAGCCGAGGGTCTCTTGGAAACAGCCTCCCTACCTGCATTAGGTAGGGGTGAGGTCTGTGTACATACTACCATCCCCAAAGCCCACCTGTTTGGATCATACTGGATTTTTTGTTGTTGTTGTTGTAATATTTGGATCATGAGCAGAGTCCTACTAAATTCCAAAGTTCTTTGAACTTATCCGTTGCAGAAGTGAACCAGTTTCGTTCAAGGACTCCTAACTGAATTAAACCACCTAGATTCTAGGAAAGACTCCAGCGTCTTTTCAAAACTGAAATTCAGTTTGATTAGACTTCTAAAAGTCTGAAAAGCCTGTTGTTACCTATTAATTACCTCTGTTTAAATTGATCATCATTATTTCCTTCTTCACTCCATAATTTTCAAGCCGTCAAACACTCTCAATCTTCTCTCATCTTCCAAACTCAATCTACATTTTCTTTCTTCCTGAACCAAGCACAAAAATGGCTGGCCCTTCTGAAAAACCTTCATCATTACCTAAGGAAGTCACACCCACACCATACACCATACCTTCAACCACACCTCAGCCTAAGAAAAGAAGAGTTAAGATTCTTGCTTGCAAGACAGTGGCAGAGAGTGAATTATCAAAGAAATTAGATGCACAATTGAAAGCTAGCCAAGACCAGAAATCCCAGAACTCTGAAGAATCCTTCAAGTCTGCTATTGAGGGGGAAGGAACTGGGTCTTCTAATAAAGAACAGGTAACCTCTAGCCCAAACATTGCTACTGAAGTCATTTCTGAGGTCGTTGAGAATCTGGAGAATAGGTTTATTCTGGTTGTATTTGTGGTTGATGTAGAAACTTCTGAGTACAAAAGGATTGGTGGTAAAAATAAAAAGAAAAAAGAAAAATAGAGTAAGGGTGCTTGAATTGAAGAAAGGGAAATGGGTAAAAGAGTGGTTGGTTCTTCACCCACTCCTGATACAGGTGTAATGGCTGTTTGTGGAGCAGAATCAGGTAAAATGGAGGAAAGTGTGAAGAAAACAGGGGGAAGTGGGTCTTGTGAAGCCGTTGAAGGGCTGGTTAACCTTGGGAAAAATGTAGATGAACTTGGTTCAACTGTAGAAGAAACCCTCGCAGACCTATTGAAGAAAGTGACTGAGAGCTACAACCCAAAGAAGAAGAGAACTTCTAAGGTTAAGACCCCTAGCACTGCTAGGGCTAACAAGAAAAGAAAGGTTGCCCCTTCTGACACTGTTGAAATTTCTCCCACAAGAGGAAGAGCCACAAGAAGCCAACTCATCAGAATGAGGCAGATTTTCAAAAAGCCTTAGAAGAAAGCAAAAGAAAAATGATTTCAAAAGGGAAGAAGAAGATGGATGAGCCTGTTGAGGCTGTTGACATTGATGAGATGGACCTGGTCCATCTAGATGAAGATGTGATTGAAGAAGTGGAGGTTCAGACTCCCAAGCCCAAGAAAGCCAAGACTTCCACTAAGAAGTCTACTTCTGAGTCAAAATCTGTTAGAACATCCACCCTGGCAAAAAGGACCAGGTCTGCTGCAAAAATTAAACAAGTAAAAATTGTCCAGGAAGATGAATTAGACACAGAGAAGGACAAGATGACCAAGATTGGAAAGAGGATAATTCTGAATGGTAGACTCTTCAAGGATTCGAGGAGAAAGTAATGTTGTTGTTGTTGGAGAAATTGGTAGTCTAAGGATGGAAGGATATGGTCCTTCAGATGGATGGCAGGTTGGCAAGGAGTGAAATTGTTGAGTTTATGGAAAATGTTGAAGTGAAGGATGGAAGGGTTACCAGCTTGAAGAAAGGGGTGCAAATCTCTTTCGAAGAAAAGGAGTTGGGAGAAATTCTGGGTGTACCTGCTGAGGGGTACAATGACTACATAAAGCACAAGTGGCCAAGCCTAGAAAACCTTCCTATTGCCCTTGCCATTACCATAAAATTCACTGATAATGAGGAGGAAAGTGATCCCAAGTCTGTGTGATGTGCCGGAGAATTTCGGCACATTTAATACCAATTGCTTAGATTTTAGCTCGTTTTAAATGCAAGTATCTTTTATTCTTATGTAATTTTGATGTTTTGCAGTGCATGAAGCTTGAGGACCCAAAAACATGGAAATGGAATCAAAAAGTCGAAGAAAGACAAGAATGGGCAAAATGCGACCGCATACTTGAAAATGCGGACCGCAAATCCAACATGTGGACCGCATAATGCCCAGGTGAATCACAGAGTCCAACAGTCAGTGTGGTAAAGTCCAAGTGAAGAAATATGGTCCATTATGTGACCACATAACAGGTTTTCGGGCCGCATAATGGATCGAAAACCTCTTATAGAAGTGGCTGAAAGCATAAATGCAATGACACTATGCGGCCGCATATCAACAATGCGGACCGCATAACTGGAATGCGGTGACTTCTTGGAACTAGGGTTTTGAATATGCGGTGAGATTGAAGAGAATGCACACCGCATATTTGTTATGCGACAGAAATGCGGTCGCATATTTGACCTGGAAGGGCATTTTTGTCTGAAATTGGCCCCGAGTTTTAACCCACTATAAATAGATTTATTGGGGTTTTGTGGGGGCATCTTTTCTGAAAAAAGAGCTACAATCCAAACTTTGAATAGTCCAATTTTTTTGAAGTTTTCAAGTGAAGAATCTTGCACTTTTGTAATCATTTATGACATTTAATATTCCTTTGCTTTTGTATTTTAGCATGTGTGGCTAGTTTTAAATACTTAGGTTGTGGACCCTAAATGGCTGTAATGTCAATGAGTGTTTAAAATTGAATATATGTATAATTGTTGGTTGATATTTATTTACTTCTCATTCTTCATTTATTGTTAGTGGTTGCAAACATTACCAAGCGCCATTATATTCTTTCTCTACTTAGAAAAGTGAGTTAGGGGTTGGTAGGAGTATATATCAAAGACTCAAGGTTTTAAACCTTGTTTAATGGAATCTCTTAGGAATAAGTGTATTTTATTTGGAATGAATTGATTAATCTTAATTGAAACTCTTTTATATTTGGACAAATCATAAAGAGAAATACTACCCAACTATTGGAAAATATTGGGTAGTCATTTAGAAATCATTTGCATATCAAAAGGACCTTCCATTAGAAAAATATCATATTAACACCGGTAGCATTACATTTTATTGAAAGGGACACAACCTTGGTCTAGATAATCAAATTAATTACAACCTTATTTAATCATCCTTGATATTAAATTACAATTCATTCTACTACAATAATTTTTTTACTCTAATGGAATAGAAATACGAGTTAAGTTAAGATTCACACTACTCAAGTAAACTTTTCACGCCTATTCCCTGTGGGATTCGACCCCAACCTCGTTGGGTTACTATATTTGACATCGATCGCTTTACACAATTTTAAGGTGTAATTTGAGCGTATCAAATTTTGGCGTCGTTGCCGGAGAATACGATTTTGAAATTACTAACTAGTGTGCACTTTACTTTATATCTTTTATATTCCATCACATTTTTCTTGATTTGCTTGGTGTGATAGGTGAGAATTTCCGAGTATGAGGAATATGAGAATCCCTTTGCAGACATTGAGGAATATCTTGATGATACCAATGCTATCCTTCATGCACGGCTGGAAGCTGCTACATTCAAAGTAGAACATGGGTTAATCCTAATGCTTAAAGCGGAAGGATTATTCAGAAACTCTACCGATGATGATCCAACGCAACACCTAAGGAACTTGTTGGGTGTATGCGCAATGGATAAGCAGAACAATGTAATAGACGACGCCTTGAGATTGCGAGTATTCAAATACTCATTGACTGGAGAAGCGAGAAAGTGGATTCAAAATCTACCTCCTCAATCCATCACTTCTTGGCCCGAGCTTGTCTGTTCCTTCTTGTCCAAGTGGTTCCCTCAGAGCAAGAAGTCTGAGCTTAGAGATAAAATATTCTTCTTCAAACAAATACCAGGAGAACACTTACATGAAGCGTGGGACCGATTCAAGTTGTACTTAGTAAGGTCACCGAACTATGGTTTTCCAGATGGCTTTCTGATGGAGAAGTTCTACGTGGGTTTGGATCCATTGTCTCAGTCCATAGCAAAAAATGCAGTAGACGATCTTTCATGGACAAATCATTCACCCGGATTACACAAATTTTTGATAAAATGGCCAAACACAATCAAGCATGGCGTTCTGAAGATGCTAGTGGTGGAATTTATTATGGTACTCCTTCTCTTACCAATATGATCAAAGAAAATCAAGAGAGTGACGGGAAATCAAGAGTTTGAAGAAGCCAACTATGTTCATAATTCTCAAGGAGGATATCGCCAACAAAATCGATGGAGGCCAGACCCGCAAGGGCAAGGCCAACAAAGTTGGCGCAATGACCAAGGTGTTTCGAGTCAAGGTAATTGGAACAACACCAATAGCAATTATGCCAACAGGAGCTCCAACCCCTATCTTCCACCGAAGGGGCAGTATTACAAGGAGGGTCCTTCAAATGAATCCAAGTTAGAAGGGATGCTTGAAAAGATCTTGCAAAATCAAGATAGAGGTGATGCTACAATGAAGAACATGTCCAAAATTATGGGGTCACATACCGCCTCTATACAAAATCTTGAGATGCAAATGCGAGACTTGTCAAGAGAACAAAACCCTAAGCTAAAAAGGTACTCTTCCAATTGATACAATCGTCAACCCAAAGGGGAATGTGAGCGGTTAATCTTCTCATTGCATTGCTATTACAACTAGAAGCGGTAAGGTCCTTCAAGGTGAGAGTGAACAAGTAGTTGAGTTAGATGATCTTGAGCAAGAAGTTGAGGCACAAGTCGAAGTGCCGGTTGTTATTGAAAGTAAGAATTCTTCCCAAGAGGTAAAAATGCAAAAAGCAAAGAATGAGGAGGTTAAGGAAAAGGTGAAGGAGACCCCAAAAGCTCCTCCACTGATTCCTCGACCAACTCCTCCATTCCCTCAAAGGTTTGAAAGGAGGGTAGATGATGGCAAGTTTGAGAAGTTCTATGATATTTTGAAGCAATTGTCGGTAAACATC
>MDKI01011341.1:0-44719 GCA_005239505.1 Nicotiana paniculata
AGAACAAATGAACACATCGTTGTAAACAAACTCAGAGCCATAGGTGAAAGCTAAGACATTAGGGTTTTTAATGAAATAATTCAGACACAAAGGGAAAAGGCTCGAATAAAGCTTAACTATAATATAAATCATAAGATAATATTTAAAATATGAAGGGAAATCATTTTTGAAAAGAGGTTTGAAAACCCTAGTTAGAAGGTGAAGAGTCATTTCATGAAAATCAGAAAACCTTTTGAAAACACAAAAAATAGCTCGGAATAAGCCAAGATCTTTTATAGATCTATGAAAATCAGAGACTGATTGTCAGGGTTCCATAGAGACAGCCCAAAGAGAAGGAGAAATGGCTTTGAAACCACTGGTTCTAGCCGAAAATAACAGAATCTTACTTGGACGGTCATGGATGGCCGGAGAACGGAATGTGAGATCATGGGAGGTAAGTGAACCGCCTCTGGTTCCCTTGAAAACCTCAGGACAACATCAATCTGCTGTAGGAGGAGAGCCATAGGCTGGGGGTAGTGGTGAGACCACCATGGTTACCGGTAAGGCGACGGCCAGTGAGAGGAGCTAGGTTTAGCAGAGAGGGTTTTGAGAGAGATGAGAGACTTAATGGCGGAGATAATGATAGGGAAAATGAGAGGGGGAAGGGGTAGTCTTTAGGGTTAAATTAGGAAAGGGGGGATCTGGACCGTTGATAAAAAATTGGTCAACGACCAGGATTAAATCAGGTATTGGGTCGGGTGGATAAGGTATTGGGCCTGGGGTATTGGTCCGTTTATGTCACGACCCAGAATCCCACGCGGGTCGTGATGGCGCCCAACACCGGGGTCAGGCAAGCCAATGGTTACTTACTAATGAAATTTTCCTTATTAACATACCAACTCACATATTTCCCAAAACTTTTACACTTAACTTATTTAAAATAGAAGCGGAAACATTTATCAATTTAAATACATACAGCCAAAATGAGCGTGACCCAATACATACATATATATATATATACATATATATATATACATATATATATATATATACAATCCCAAAATAGAATCTACTAAGTGTGTGCCAGGAATTAGTGTCACAAGTCAATGGGCGACTAGTAGAATACACAAAAGAAGATACAAGAGGTACTACTGTCTGAAAGGATATAGATATGAATAAACAAAAGATAACTCCATAGCATAGCTGGGAGTCGCCAAGGGAGGAAGCTCACCATGGAGTCAGGTCCAGAATCTGTCAAGCTCCGGTCGGATAACTAGAAACACCAGCCCCAGAACTTGTACATTTAAGTACAGAAGTGCAGCATGAGTACATAAATATATATATATATATATATATATATATATATATATATATATATACACACCCAGTGAGTATCCCTCTTAACCTCGAAAAGATAGTGACGAGAAGTCGACATGACACTCACTAAGGTCCAACAATATAAATTAACAGAATGTAATAAGAATAGTAGGCATGTAAGACAGTGAAGCAACAAGTATATATGTGTATGATACTGAAATCCAGGAATAATATTGAGGATAAATAAAACAGTTACCACTTCACCTTTCCCAAATATCTGTCAGATCAATTTCATGAAATTTAATAACAAATAAAGCATACGCATGCAGGGGTGAAGACAACCAGCCGGAGTCACAGGATAGTCATGCTCGTGCACTGCCGAAGGATTGATTGGCCCGTCCCAAAAGTGCACCTCACAAGCTCTCTATGCACTAACGAAGGATCGATCGGCCCATCCCAAAAGTGCATCTCTCAACCTCTCTACGCACTGCCGAAAGATCGATCGGCCAGTCCCAAAAGTGCGTCTCTCAATCTCTCCATGCACTGCCGAGGGATCGACCGACCCGTCCCAAAAGTGCACCTCTCAATAGAGTGGGGGAAATCACACTCCGCGCGCGGAATACAATTTGCGAAGCGGTCACATGCACATACATTATTCCTTTTTAAAAGAGAATGCCTTTCCATAATCAAATTTCTTACAAGTTTTTCTCAAATTTCATAACTTCAGGAATGTAAACAGTATGAAATGTAAATTCAGCACGCATATAGTTCATATCAATAAAAACACATGGAACGATGTGAGCCTAACTACCCGGACATAATAGAAATAGTCGCTACGTACAGACTCTCGTCACTTTGTACGTACGTAGCTCCCACAAATTATCGCATATAGCATTTAAATCACCTAGGGGGACAATTTCCCTCTTACAAGGTTAGAAAGGAGACTCACCTCGTGACGAAACCACATCTCAGATCAAGGATGCGCCCGAATCTCCGAAATCTACCCTCGACGGCTCGCAACTAGCCAAAATATAGTGTAATTACATCAACTCATGATCGAAGAAGAAGAATTAAACTATTAACCCAAAATTCACCATTCTTGAAGAATTACCCAATTTCAACCCCAAGCCCGCATGCTCGAATATCGAGAATTAATGAAGGGGTCGCTCACTCGTAGTCTAAGGGTCAATATTACGTAACTTTACTGGAATGCATGGCAAACATCACGTGATTTATCAAATTCTTAAGAACCCTAACTTGTACTATCCAAATTCTTGATTTTTGATGTTTTAGAAATAAATTCTAGTTGAATTCCATGTAAAATTTAGGAAAATAGAGAGGAATTACTCACCTTAGCACTATACAGGTCGTGGAGGGTGCTGCTCCACCTTGAAGACACTCTAATGGAGTTTTTAGATAAAGAAGAATGAAGAAAACCCATTTTTAAAACATTTATATAGGTCTGCCTACAGGTGTTTCCGCACCTGCGGCCCAAGGACCGCACCAGCGAGAAAATAATCGCACCTGTGGAAAATGGCCAGGGGGCTAGGGATCGCACCTGCGGACCTGTCCCTGCGGAAATGGTTCCGCACCTGCGAAGGCTGGGGGGCCCTGGGTTTCCGTACCTGTGAGGCTCTGGGAAACCGCACCTGCGGTCACACCAACACCAGCTGCACCACCTGCACCAGTAGTTATTTTAGCTGGTTTTTGCCTCATTAGGTGCTCGGGAGGCACTTGGGCCCACCCGAGCCCTAATCCAAATATACCAACGAGTCCCAAATCATAATACGGACTCGCTCGAGCCTTCGAAACACCCAAAACAACACTAAAACACAAAATCACACCCCCAAACCCCAAGAACCAGACTTAGGAATTTTCAGTTTTCTAGCATTCGCTCACAACGCGCCGAACCGACCCATCCAACTCGGAATGACCCCAAATTTTGCAGGCAGGTCATAATTAACATAATAGAACTATTCCCGATCTTGGAATTCCGTTCGGACCTCGATCACACAAAAACACGCCCCAAACCAAAATATGAACTTAAGGAACTTCTTATTTCAATAATGGGCGCCGAAATGCCCCCGGGTCATCAGAAACCCAATCCGAACATACGCCCAAGTCCGAAATCATCACACGAAGCTATCGGAACCGACGAAACTCGATTCCGAGGTCGTTTACCCAAAATGTTGACCGAAGTCAAACTTGGCCTTAAACCTTAAGGAACCAATTGTTCCTATTGCACTCTAAACACCTCCGAATCTTGGACTACCAGTCCTCGCAAGTCATAAATCACAAAAAGCCACTATGGGAAGTTTCATTTAGGGGAACGGGGTCCCATAAAGCAAAACGACCGGTCGGGTCGTTACAATTTAAGTGGGTAAGGGGTCCGGTTTTAATAGGTTAGAATTGAAATGAAAAAAATGGCTATTTGTTAAATACCCCATAAAAATAGATAAATAATTTATAAAAAAATAGCTGATAATTATAAAAATAAAATTAATGCTTAATAAAATTAGATTAACATGATTAATTAGTATTTAAAATATAAAATGACTAATTATTGGGCCAAAATAGCATAAAACATATGATTAGGCTATAATTGCAAAGTAATTGCAATTATAGCCAAAGAGTGCCAATCTGGCTAATTGTGCAATAATTTGGTCTCAATAGGATAAAAAATAACATATTAAATCAAGAAATATTTTTGAAATTATTTGTAATGCAATTTATAATTAATTATTAGAGATAAAAATGCTGGATAAATTAGAAATAAATTTATAAAAATATGAGAAAATTATGGAAAAATACCAATTGCTATGGAACATGATTTTGAAGGTATATATGCAAATTTAAAAATAATTTGAGAAAAAATTGGGTATCAACAGCCTCGATGGAAAAATATTTATACTTGTACCAAGTAATCAGAGAAGTACCATCAATCGTCAAAACATTTCGCACATCAAAGAAGTTCGCTATTTTTACAAGAGACAACCCCAGGGCCAAAAATTTAACAAGAACACAGGAACTGTCCTCGACAGTCACTCCGCCGAGTTGCCAAAACTCAAAGCCGTAGGACCTCAGGGTAGTTAACTCTGAGTTAATAAGCCCTCCTCGAGGCAACATCAGTTCCGACTCGGGGACTGTCCCCGTTAGTCGGCCCATCAAACTATAAACTCGAAGCCGTAAGACCTTAGGGCAGGAAAATTCTAACTCATAAGCCCTCCACGAAGGAAATATCAACAACATAAAAAACTGTAAGACCTCAAGCAAGGCATGTACAAATTTGTAAGACCTTAAAAAGGCATAAACCCCATATCAAAGTCAAGGATATATATCGAACTTGTAAGACCCAAAAGGTATACCCTCGATATAGACGCCATGGCTATCTCACTCGGGGACTTAAAGGCTAAGACCAAAGACAAATGACCACCGTCATAAGGCTCTGTCCAAACTAATGCAACTCGGAGATGTCCGACTGTTGCCATAATGTCACGACCCAAACTGGAGGATCATGACTAGTACCCGAGCCATACTTTTCGAGCACCAACGTACATTTTATCTAATCTTATTATTATCTTTAAGGGCCGACGAGATCAATATAAGTGGTAGATATGGATTATGGACACCAAACAATGATAGATAATGGAATGAACATAGATAAAATGGGATAACAAGACTGCCATGAAACTACATATAACTTAGGAGCTACCACGCTTCCATGGAAGACTATACAACAAAAATCATCCGACAAGGCATACCAAACTATACATAAGCCGACACTTGTCTAAGTAATGCAACATCGGAACAGGGCCCCGACATACCTATAATATCTATAACCAAAAATGCATACCAAGACCACGGCAAGTCCGGAGAAGGGATCTCGCCTACAACCGCTGAACTGGAAATCCTACTGTGGTGGGGGAACTGCGTCTACCTGTCTATCAGGACCTGTAGCGTCCACAAATAAAAAGGACGTCAGTACGAATAAGGCAGGTCAATATAAATATCAACAATAATGTAAAGAGAGGTAGGGAAGATACAACCTGTAACATCTGAGTGCTTCTAAGAGACAGTAACATGAAATGCATGATACATATATACACATAATCTTTTAAAAACATCCGCCTCTGTGGGCATCATCATTATCATATCAACATCCGCCTCTATGGGCATCATCATCATCATATCATACCCGGCCTCAAAGAGGACTCGGTAAACCCAACTGATCAGTGGTTTCACAATAGGTGCCATACCCGACCGACTATAGTGCGGCTCAGTAGAGTAAAATAGATACATATATATAATGCATGCAGGACTCACTGGAATCATGTTCTGAACATTTCGTAGCGATGTAAGGTCGATATTCTCTGTACACATCATTAGGGCTAACTCTTCATCGAGAATCTTATAAGAATTAGGAAGTATCAACAACATTGATAACATAAGAATAAGATGAGCAACCTCAACATCAATTGTTCCATAAGAAGGGAAACAATGTAAGTACTGCTAGCTTCTAAGAGTAGAGTATCTTTGAAAGCTCGTTCATTGCATTATGTACAATCGAAGTCTTGAAAAAGAAGGAAAGGGATAGCCTCACATACCTTATATATACTGCCCTAATTTCAAGCTATGCAATTGTCATGACTCCTTAGTCTACAATAAGAGAAACGACACTATCGTTATCATTTAAGCGTCATAACTATTGTGTATCGACCACAACCTATTTTTTGATGAAACAGAAAACACCTCCCTTATATATATGACTTCACACAAGTCAAAAAAATCACCAACATCCCAAAAAACATCAGTAATAATCAAATTGAGCATCCGAAAATAGTCCAGACACAACCTAATAACTTCATACATAAGAGGACCACCGTAGTCGTGTCAAACGACCCGAAAATATTACGACGAACGACCAGACCATAACCCTACATATATATGGTGTTTATCCACACCATTTATCCTCCAAAACTCTACAGTATAGTAGTAAAACACGTAGCCCAATAGCAACACAAAACAATCAGCAAAACAGTCCGCTACAAGTGAATAACTCGAACTCACGGCTTCCGATCACCGTCCCGTGAGTTCTTACAAGTATAAAACGAATTAACACGAATTTACAACACAAAAAAATTGATGAAAGATATCAGTAAACTCACCTTACTTTCTGGATAACTCAACCCATATCTTGGTTCTTCAAACTCTAGGGTTTACCCCCAATTTGAACTTGAAAGAGAGGGAAAATCAATTAGGGTTTGTGGATGACTTTTGGGAGGAAGTTTGCAGGAGTTTAGGTCTGGTTATTTGAGAAATATAATGAGGGATATATTTCAGGAGATAATCCTCGTACAGGGCCATTTTAATACTGGAATGATCTATTATTGTAGGCAAATTCTATAAGTGGAAGATGGTCATCCAATTCCCTTTGAAATTCAGAACACATGCTCGTAGCATATCTTTAAGTGTTTGAATGGTATGTTCATCTTGTCCGTCAGTCTTTGGATGGAATGCAGTGCTGAGATTCACTTGTGTGCCTAAACCCTTCTGAAAATACCTCCAAAAGTTAGCCGCAAATTGCGCTCCTCGGTCTGATATAATAGATATCGGTACACTATGAATCCTAACAATCTCCTTGATATACAACTTTGCATAATCTTCAGCTGTGTAAGTTGTCTTAACTAGTAGAAAATGGGCACATTTTTAAGTCGATAAACTATCACCCATATGGAGTCAAACTTATGATAAGAGCGAGGCAATCCAATAATGAAGTCCAAATTAATCACCTCCTATTTTCAGGTCAGAATCTCTATATTCTGAAGCAATCCACTAGGTTTTTGATGTTCGATTTTTAGTTGTTGACAATTAGGACACTGGGCTACAAATTCTACAATAGACTTCTTCATGTTATCCCACCAATACTGCTCCTTAACGTCATGATACATCTTTGTCGAGCCGGGATGGATGGAATATCGGGATTGATGAATCTCAATCATAATCTTCTCTCTCAACCCTGCCACATCAGGCACACATAACCGGCCCTGGTATCTCAGTGCCCTATCTGCTCTGGTCTCAAAAGCCGTAATTTTACACTGTTGAATGCTCTCTCTCAATCGTACTAAGGTAGGATCTTCATATTGCCGTGCTTTTACCTCGGCTACCAAAGATGATTATGATGTATTCTGTACAGTAACCCCTTCTTCATCGGAGTCTAACAATCTAATTCTCATATTCGCTAGGTGATGAAGCTTATTAGTCAACCCCTTTCTACTTTCCTCAATGTGTACTAAGCTTCCATTGACTTACGACTGAGAGCGTCTGCCACAACATTGGCTTTACCGGGAAGGTACAATATTTCGACATCGTAATCTAATAACTTCATACATAAGACGTCCACCGTAGTCGTGTCAAACGACCCGGAAATGTTACGACGAATGACCAGACCACAACCCTACATCTATATGGTGTTTCTCCACACCATTAATCCTCTAAAACTCCACAATACAGTAGTAAAACACACAGCCCAACATCAACACAAAACAGTCCACAAAACAGTCCGCTACAAGTGAATAACTCAAACTCACGGTTCCGATCACCGTCCCGTGAGTTATTACAAGTTTAAAACGAATTACCATGAATTTACAGCACAAACAAATGGATGAAAGAGACCATTAAACTCACCTTACTTTCTAGATAACTCAATCCTTATCTTGGTTCTTCAAATTCTAGGGTTTACCCCCAATTTGAACTTGAAAGAGAGGGAAAATCAATTAGGGTTTGTGGATGACTTTTGGGAGGAAGTTTGCAGGGGTTTAGGTATGGTTATTTGTGAAATATAATGAGGGATATATTGCAGGAGATAAGCCTTTTGATGGGATCTTTGGATAACCCGAAATTGCCTCTTTTTGGGCTATCATTTAACCAAGTAGGTGACCCACCTACTTGTCACCTAGCAGCTTGTGCAGTCTCGTGAAAATATCTATATCTCTCTACTCCAATGTCGTATTGATAAGAGGTTTAGTGAGTTTGAAACTAGACTCATAGATATTCAATTTGGTGGGTATATCATCCTGTAATTACAAGTAGATTGGGAGAAACGCGTAATAACATTTGACCTAAAGTTTAAGTAAAACTATGAACCTAAGTTGCGACAACTCTTGTCGACTTTTGTTTCATAACTCGTTTGACTTCAAGACTATGATACAGATATTATATGATTCAAATACCTTAAAACACGAATTCTTGAGAATATCAAGCACCCCTAGGTTTACCCAAAAATATGAGTTACAACATCCTTGATTCGTTTAACTTCTAATACGTGTTAATAACTCTTATACACTCTTGTATCATTTAAGATCAATATGATTAACTTATTATCATCTCAAAGATAATCTCTTATGGCATGAGACAAAATACGTGAATATGGGTTGTAACACATAAAATCACAGGCCTTCATTTACTTCGAAAAAACTTCGAAAAGAACCGGTTTAAGGTTGTTCCAACCTAAAGCGTAAGAGCCCAAGTCCCCCGCTGCATTAAAGGTTGTACCAACCTAAAGCGTAAGAGACCAAGTCACCAGTTAGTCGTATCGACCTTGCGCCTAAGAGCCCAAGGCGCCAGCTACGGGTCATACCGACACAAAGCGCCTTAGGTCAAATTTTAAAACTTGAGGGCCATTGAGAGTCGAAACCCGACTCGAAGACAAAGCCCGATATGGGTAACTAAAGCGCCTCAGGGCCAAAAAAGCATAAGAGCCCGAGTTGCCCGCTACACTAAAAATTGTATAGATCTTATATGTAAGAGCCTGAGCTGCCAGCTACAGGTCATACCGACACAAAGTGCCTCAGGGTCAATTTGAAAACCTAAGGGCCGTTGAGCATGATTCGAAACCCGACTCGGAGACTAAGCACGATATGGTTAACTAAAGCGCCTCAAGGCCGAAAAAGTGTAAGAGCCCGAGTTGCCCGCTACATTAAAAATCGTATAAACCTTACGCGTAAGAGCCCAAGTCTCCAACTACAGGTCATACCGACAAAAAGTGCCTCAGGGACAATTTATAATCCCAAGGGTTTCATCTCAAAATCCAATTCGCCGGACCAGCTACCAACAGGAAAATCAGATCAAAGATTATTATATATATATATATATATATTACAAATACATATTTACAAACTCTCCCATAGTAGTCTTATGCAAAAAAGAAAGCAGAAAATCTATTATATTCTCGGGACCAGCTCTCTCAGAGGCCCCTCGGACCAGCTCCCTCAGTGGCCTTCAAGTATCAGCATCAGCTCAAGAAAGGAAAAATCTGGTATCGGTCTCGTCTGCTTCGGCCTGCTTTATCTCTTTCGAGAGGTCAAATCCCCTAGCATGTATCTCCTCGAGGGTCTCCCTCTAGGACTTGCATCGGGCATACTCATTGCCCCTCCTCTCTTTTTATAGCCCCTCTCAGCTCAGCCTGTGCATCAGCAACATCTTTCAAATAAATGACCACCTTCTTATCGGCCTTGGCTTGAGCTACCTTAGATTTGGCCCGAGCGTCCACAACCTCTGCCTTCATATTTAGCAGATCAGCCTCGAGCTTTGCAATCCTTCTTGACTGAACTGAGCTATCTTCCTGAGCATTGCAAAGTTGTATTTCGAGGGCAACAACCTTAGCCAAAGCATTCCTTTGGACCGCAGTATGTATGCCCACCTGCGCTTTCAACACTTGGCATTCAGACCTGACTTGCCCGACCTCACCCCAAAGGTGCTCCAAAGCTTCTGTCTTTTCCTGCAACTGGAGTACCAAAGCGTTAGCTGCCAAGAGCGAGAAAGAAAGAACATACCCATACAGGGTAAGGGTTACCTGGCGCTCGGGTTTGCCTTCATAGATTCGGCTCCGATGCATCTCCACTCGAAGATGATCAACTCTTTCGTCTTCTCATTAAAAAGAAGCTTGAGAAATCTTTTCTTACCCAGAGCTTCTCACAATCGGGCCTCACAGCGAAGCAACTCGTCCTTGAGTCTGTCAAAAACCTACAAGAAAAAAACTCCAGATTCAAAGAATGAAGATTTATAAGTAACAAACCAGCAAGGCCGACCGAAATTCACCTCGGAGCAGAGCCGCTGAGCCTCCTCAAAAGTTGAACTCGCATCTACTGGCCTGGCCTCATTGTCCCCAGACGAACCACTCTCAATAGGGGTATGCCCACTCTAAGTGTCAATCGGTCCGGGCGGCCCCTGGTCACAAACATCTCTCGAAGTACCTTCTGGGGGCATAAGAGACACTAAGGCATGACACGGTGCTTACGTTTGAAGTTCCATTTTTCGGGAAAAGGAAGGAACTTCGCTGGAATGACGTCAACGGTCCTCACCCGAATAAACTGAATCATCCATCCCCGTTTTGGTCCTCATCATCACTGGCAATAAAAGGCCTCGTGGACCGATGTCACAGCACAATCAAGCCTCGACAATGCTTAGGCCGGTATAACCTAATGAGATGGCTAAGGGTAAAGTCAAGCTCTTCCCTTTCAGTGAAATACCTCATCATTAGCACTATCCGCCAAAAGGACGGATGAATCTGCACCAAGGTGACTTGGTACTTTTTACAAAACTCGAGCACAAGTTGGTCGAGGGGCCCCAATGTAAATGGGTATGTGTACACGATAAAGAATCCATATACGAAGGTCATGATGCTTTCATCTCGAGAGGGTATTTGCAATACCACATTTCCCCCCTGCCGCAGTCTCTCCTCACGGCCTCGAGTTCATCTTCCTCAATCAATCGTACGAACCTCGAGGCGTGTTATCGATGGCCTGGGGCATTGTAAGGTTTCTCTACTACAAAGTCCTTTTTTATAGCAAAACAATACGAGGTCAGCTCGCCAGACGCCGGTGGTATGACACCGACCAGACTAGGGGCAGTGGAAGAATTTCCCTCTTCTTGATGAACGGACTCGGGAACAGTAGCCATAGTCACTCAAAACAGAGGTAATAAGGGAGGAGCAGAACTCACTTTTGCAAAGTTGGAAAATGAATGAGAAATATGAAAGGAAAGCTGAGGGTTTTTCGCAAAAACACAAGAGTTAGAATGAAGGAGAAGAATGAACATTTATAGAAGGAAAGGAGGCCAACCAACTGCCTTAAAGTCCATTCAATTTCTGACAGGTCTTCATGGCACTTGGGGAAGTGTACTGGTGGGGCCACCTCGATCACTTCACGGTCACATCGCATGAATAATACCATCTAGCTGATCGACCTAACCTCGAGAAGGTTCCCGATCTCGAGGAATTCTACTACTGCAAGTACGAGTACCAAAGTATCAAAGCATAAAAGTTATGTTGAGGGGAAAAAGTCACAAAACTAAACTTAAGCAAAGCCCGGGCATTTGCAGTAGCAATGTCCCTCTTGTACGAGGAGACATATTCATTAGCCTCAGCCTTGGCCGCAGATAGTGCAGCAACCCGCGCCTGAGCACCTCAGATAAGATCTTGGGCTGAGGATAGCTTCCCCCCAAAGCACCTCTCTTTCTGAGGCCGCAACATCGTTCAGCCGAGCCAGTTCCACGACTTCGGCATCCTTGGCCGCAACCTCTCCCTGAAGCTGCTCCACCAAGGCATCCTTCTGCGTAATCTGAGAAGCAGAAAGTAAGTCAGTTAGCATCGAAGCATCGCAACTAAAATGTGATAATATGGATACTAGCATACCTGCTCGGAGAAATCATATCTCTCCCGAAGCAGTCTCTCCAAGCTCGCCCGAAGGTTGACCAGTTCCTCCTTTCGAGCGCAAAAAACCTCGAGCTCGACCGAACCCGCCATAAGCTTCTCAAGCTCCCCTCCACGATGAGCCAACTCATCTCGCAAATTGGAGAAAGCCTGGTCAGATAGCCTCTTGACCTGCAACACAGAGAAGGGAAATCAAAAATAAAAAAATTATAATGAGAATAAAAGATTTGAAAATGGGTATGTTGTTCTCAAATGTCACCTGCTTTTGGAGCCTCTAGGCTTCCTCGAGAGCAACTGGGGCATCAACATCGATCTCCTTATCTATCCCCTCGAAGTAGTCCCCGAATGCATCCTCCTCTCCACGAGAGGTCTCTGGACATGGGACACACCTAACTTGGGAATCCCGTATCTCCCCTGGAGAGAATGACGAGCCCGAATAAAATCCACCAACGATGTTGTCCTCCATCGAGGTTTATTCCCTATCTGGAAAAGCTCCAGTAGAAAGCCTCTGAGTTCCTCACCTCGGACTTTGCCATGTTCGATGAGCGTCTTGGGGACTGTGCCTAAACCCTCCTCGAGGGTCTCCTCTACGCATGACGGGTCCATATCGACCGCTCTTAGCTCAACAGGTGAGTGCCCAACGGCTCTCAAAGTGTCAGCACTTCGTCGTGCCCTTTGTACCAAAGGGAAGGCATCATCACTGTCCTCCTCATCCCGTAGACTCTCAGCGGCTGCCAAAGATATGAACATGGCCTCAGTTTTAGGCTTCCGAGCCTTTTCCCTTTTTGATTTTGGAGACACTTCCGAGGCCTCTTTCTTCCTTTTCTTATATTTTACAGCCTTCGGGGCTTCTTTCTCACCAGGTGGAGGCCGTCTCATCAGAACTCCTTCACCAAGGCCTACACAAGTATATCATGTCAAAAGTGTCGTCAGCAAAAATTCTCATAAAGAATATGAAAACGGTAACGGCAGGAACATACCGTGATTCTTAGCCTACCATCGTGTTTTGGACATCTCACGCCATACGAGCTTGTTGTATGGGAAAGTATAATCTAATTGTTTGATCCACCCCGGAAGTCCTAAACCGCACCAGGAAACCAAACAGTGGCTGCATAATTAAAAGAAAGTCAGTCGAAAGAGAAGGAGACTACAAAAGCACGCTCAAGTCAAAGGTACTTATGTTTCATGTTCCACTCCTCCGGGAATTTCATTCTATCAGCGGGGATAATATCAGAGGTTCTGATTCTAATGAAATGGCTCATCCACCCCCGGTCCCTATCCTTATCGATGCAAGTGAGGAACGCCTTGGTAGATCGATGGTGCAATTTAATAAGGCCCCCACGTAAAAGTCAAGGGCTCTATAATATGATCAAATGTTCGAGGGTTAAGGTCATTCCCTCGACCATGTTGGCGATATGACGAAACATGTAGATAATCCTCTAAAAAGAAGGATAGATATGACTGAGTGTTACTTGGTATTGGCGGCAAAAATCAAGAATCACCAGATCAACCAGTGGGAAGAAGAATCAATGGGACCTAAGATGAAGGAATATGTGTAGACGCTAAGGAAGCCAGGCTTGTGCGTGACTATGGTTTTGTCAGCCGTGGGAATGTCTACTTGGGCTGCCTCCGCCAATGGAAGTCGAGTTTCACCCTCTCAACGTCCGATATTACGCTTATATATCGAAACATGGGCTCACATCAGCCCGGTGTAGAAGGGGGTTTTTCTATTGAAAAGTCAGAAATGGTATCGAAAGGGTCAGGAATGCATTGTTCAATGGTAGGAGGGTTTTTTGATTTTCCCTTGGACGGGCGTGAGGTAGTAGCAGCCCCCTCATTTTGTGGAATGGTTTTAGAGGTCTTTGCCATGGTGACTATCAAGTTTTGCAGTAAGAAGATGGAAAAGCGTGAGCAGGAAGAAGATAAGAAGAGAGAAAACTTAGACAAAATCTGATGGTTTGAAGAAGAATATGAGAAACTATGAAATGCAAGTGATTGTGGTATTTATAGGGGTCCTTTGGATGAACTTGAAGCGGGAAAATCGAACCTGTGACGGTTCATGGGCCCATTAGAGAATTGTGTTGATAGCGACCTCTGCACAGCTTTTCGCGTCACCTCATTTAATGCTCTGAAGGGGCTGATGTCATAATAGGAGTGTCTAAGGGGTGGAAGGTCAAAACAATTTCTTATCTCTTCATTTTAAGAAATGCGGGGACTAATTGTACACGGCTAAAATCGGAGAGCCCGATTTTACGGCCACTTCGGCGAAGCAAAGGTTCGAAGGACTGAGCTCAACATCAAGGGTCACGTCAAGGTTTCTCAACCCCGAGGCAGTATAAAGCAAGGTTCGATATGAAAAGTCAAAAACTCCCAAAAGGCGCGTGGTTAAAGCTGACAAAGTGCAAAAAATAGTATAGGCCTGTACCGTGACATTAAATAATTGTACCAGTTATATCTCCTTGCATTAATTAAATATGTACCATATTGGGATTCTCCCTCATATATAAAGGGGACCCTTGTCATTTTGTAAAGATATGATATTTAGTATACAAAAAAAGGAACATCCTCTGCTCTCTAACAAGAACATTCTCTCCAATTGTCTCATTAAATTATTGCCGTTGACTGCCTTTATCCAAGTTCCTCGAGCTCGACCTTGAGGCCCACCCGACCACCCTCGAGTCTGGCCTCTTTGGAGCCTGGTTTGCTTAACTTAGATATTTTCGCACTGATTTCATTCTTCTCGCTTCATATTCAACATCTATTGCTTAAAAAACCGGTATTAAAATAGATCACATATTTTTAGAACCACATAATCAAATATAATTGTAATTACCATTTTCAAGGTAAACACCCGGCAACGCTGAAGGACGGGGAGCTTACCGATAAAGTTGAACTCGGGCAACACCTACTGAGGAGGTCTACCCGTCTGTCTGTCTGAACTTGCACGCATGAAATGCAGTGGCCCCAGGAAGGAACATTAGTACGAAATAATGTATCGAGTATGTAAGGCAATATACTGAAAGCTGAAACTGAACGAATAATATATAATTGAAAGCAACTGGGGGTCAAAGATAATCTGAAGATATGCTCACCTGCTGATACTGACTCTATTATACTAAGTAAAATAGTTGTCCGGCCTTACATATATATATATATAACTGCTCCACCGTAGTAGGCTCGCTCATAGGCGCTCGGCCATACTAGGCTCGGTATATAACTTACCATCTGATCTGATGTTTCCCAATACGGTCCTGTCCATCGATTATAGCTCAATGGTATTGAAAATACTGTAATACTGTATATATAGATTCTCTAATCTCATGACTGAATGTGATGACCCAAAAGATCATCTTGTGTAATTTAGCAGAAACTGTGCTTTGAGGCCCCGAAAGCCTCCGTTAATCTCACTTCGATGTGCGTGCATAGCCCGAGCGCATAGCCGGGAAGTTTTTATGTGGAAATGTGTTGAACTGTTGAATTTATGATAATTAATGAAATAAAGTTGACTTTGGTCAACATTTTTGGTAAATGGACCCGGACCCGTGATTTGACGGTCCCGGAGTGTCCGTAGGAAAATATGGGACCTGGGTGTATCCCCGGAATCGTATTCCGAGGTCCCAAGCCCGAGAACTGAATTTTTAAAGAAAATTATTTTCTGAAAACAAGAAATACATTTGAAAATGAAATTTGATGTGAAATCTGTGTTATCGGGCACGTATTATGGTTTCGGATTCCGGAATAGGTTTAATATATGATATGCGAGTTATCTGTGAAATTTTGTGTAAAACGGACTTGGTTTGACGTGTTTCAGATCAAAATTGGAGAATTTAGAAGTTTATGAAGTTTTAGAAAATTCCATGGATTTTTGAGCTTAATTCATTGTTTTGATGTAATTTTAGTGGTTTAATTAGTCGAATAAGTTCAAAGTATGATTTTGAAGTTATATGTATATTTGGTGTCATTCCGAGTTGTATAGGTCAGTTCGGCACGTTGTTAGTGAAGTCTAGAAAACTTAAAGTTCCTAGCTTTGGTTTTTGGGGTTTGGGGGTGTAATTTTGAGTTTTAGCGTTGTTTTGGGTGTTCCAAAGGCTCGAGCGAGTCCATATTATGATTTGGGACTCGTTGGTATATTTGAACTAGAGCTCGGGTGGGCCCAGGTGCCTTCCTGGCACCTAACGGGGCTAAAAAGCAGCAAACATAGCAGCTGGTGCACCTGTTCTGGTGTGACCGTAGGTGCGGTTGCCCAGTCGCAGGTGCGGGAACACAGGAAATCGCAGGTGTAATCACCCAATATCCTGGTTAATTATTGCGGATGCAGAAAATATTCCGCAGGAGCGAAGCCGCAGGTGCAGGCCCAGGCTCCCCAGCCCATTTTCGTAGGTGCGAGATTTTTCTCACAGGTGCGGGACCGCAGGTGCTGTCCCCGAGCCGCAGGCGTGGAATCACTGTGCAGGCAGTGTGTTTTATATACGGGGTTTAAACCCATTTTTCTCATTTATTTCTTCTTCCTTGGGAGATTTTTCTCCATTGTTAAGGGCTAACGACTTTGTCTTCTAAGGTAAGTGAACTCTACTAAAAAATTGGTTTCATGAATGGATTCTAGCTTAATTAACTACGTAAATTAGTGCAAAAATCAAGAATTTGAGTAGTAACCTAGAACTTGTAATCATTTGAGAATTTTCTGTGAATTGGCCATGAAATCAAGTAAGAATCGTATATTAATGATCCTTAGGCTTTGGGTGAGTGTTCCCTTCGAGAATTTTTGGAATCCGAGTGAGCGGGCCCGGGGTCGAATTTTGATATTTTTGGAAGAATGCTAGGAAATGGATAATTAGGCTATGGGATCGATTTATTGAGTCATTATTTATATACTTAAGTTATTTATATCTAGATATTGTTGTTCCGGAGTTGAATTCAAAAGGAAAGGCGGTGTTAGAGGCTTGATTGCTATTTTTGGACCCGAGGTAAGTGTCTTGCCTAACTTTGGTGAGGAAATAGATATCGCATGTTATGTGCTAAGTGTTTATCATGTCCAATGCATAGGTGAGGTGACGATTACCTATGCATTGTGTGTCAAGCATGCCCGTGAGTCCATTTTTGATGAAATTCTTGTCCTTACTTCCAAATCCATCGTATTATGAATTTATCTCTACTTGGAAGTTGATTGTTGTTGAAAATCCTCATTGATGAACTTGTGATGTAATGGTCCTATTGAGGACCCAACTGTAAAGGGTATACTTTAAAATGTTGGTTATAGCTGAGACCCTTGCCGGGGAATTTGTTATGATAATGACTGATATTTTCCCCTTGTCGGGTGACATGATTTGTGATTCCACTATGCTGCATTCCTTGGCATTTTGATAATTGTCATTGCATTGGCGAGGAAGAGTGTAAAGCATGAAGGGTGATGCCGTGCCATGATTTACATTGATTTCATCATACATTGCATAGTGAGGAAGAGAGTAAAAGCACGAAGGGTGATGCCGTTCCATCATTTACATTGATTACATCATACATTGCATAGTGAGGAAGAGAGTAAAAGCACGAAGGGTGATGCTGTGCCATGATTTATATTTAAAAGCACTAAGGTTGATGCCGTGCCATGACTTATATTTAAAAGCACGAAGGTTGATGCCGTGCCATGATTTATATTTAAAAGCACGAAGGTTGATGCCGTGCCATGATTACATTACCATACATGATACATTGCATCATAAGGAAGAGAGTAAAAGCACGAAGGGTGATGCCGTGCCATGATTCATGTTATCTTACATCGTACCTTGCATTGTGAGAAAGAGAGTAAAAGCACGAAGGCTGATGCCGTGACATTTATTACATTTCTGGCATTATATTTGTTTCATTATTGTTTATATCTTGCTTTGTTGTTTCACGATATATGTTGTAGAATAGGACAGGTGAACGTTTGTTGTCAAGTCTAACCTCGTCACTACTTCGTTCGAGGTTAGGCTCGGCACTTACTCAGTACACGGGGTCGGTTGTCCTGATGCTACACTATACATCTTATTGTTGTGCAGATCCCGCACTCGGACCCGGTGGACAGCGTTGAGGGAGTCTCCTTCAGTTCACCATAGAGGCTTCAAGGTATACCCGCGGTTCGTGGGCCTTGGCGTCTCTCCTATCCCTAGTTCTTCATTTCTATTTTGATTTTCCTCTAGTTTTAAGATACAATCATGTATTTCCTTTCAGACTTTGTATTTAGCACTCCTATAGACAGTTCGTGAGTTTGTGACTCCGGGTTTTGAGAAATTATTGCGACGTTTTATTACGTTGTCTTTACTTAGTTTTGAAACTTTATTTATTTCCGCTGTTAAGTTTTGAACAGTTTTTAACTTATTATGTTAATTCGGTGTTATCATGTTAGTTTAACTGTACACATTGGCTTGTATAGAGGGTTCAACGTTAGACGCCATTACGGCCCGATGGTGGGATTTCGGGGCGTGACAGTGGAAAAAAAAAAAATACTCAATTGAATATGAAGTCCCGACAAGAAGAATATTGTAAAAACAAGTCTAGGAAAGTATACGTTAATTCCGGGATATGAATTTTTCTTTATGCCTCATTATCAAACTCGTATAATTATGAGATCATGCCAAGATGACGAAAGTGATTAGCCTTAACATACCTGGATTAGGGAAAAGTCCGTATGATGTTATTGAAAAAGTTTGCACCGTACTCCTTTAAAATTACAAAATTTCTGGTCGATTTATTAACTAACCGTACCCTTCTATGTTAGCTTTAGATTGCTTTCAACTTTGGCTTCAGGTTGCATTGAAAAGTCTTCTAGTGTCAGCACCAACAAAAGCAAAAATGGGATTTACATGCACGCTTGGTTTATAAATTGCAGAAACTTCAATTGCATCCAACGTCACAATGGACTTATTTGATGGCTTGACAAGAATTTCGTTGAAAACTTTGTAGGAAAATTCTAACGTCTGGTAGTGTCCTTGTACTCAAAATATGAGAATGGATTTTTTTGTACTTTAACCCATTACTTTTACAAGTAAAATATTAGGAATGATATGTTTTCTTATTAACACATTACTTGCCATTACTTGCCACCTAGCCAAAATGACTAAGAGCCATTAGGTTAAGAATTGGCTTGCTGTCATGTGGGGGTGGGGTGGGGATTATAAATCTTTATCTACTAATTTATTAATAAATTAGGTAATCTCTCGCTACCCGATAATTAACCAATTACCTAAATAATTAAGAATTATCTCAGATTATTTAAAATTCTACTTATTTTTAATACATTTTATACACCATACTATCATGGTCATATGGTACCTTGTATGGTACTAGTCCATAAATATCGAGTATTATAGATCAGATCGTATTTTATTCCCAATTTGGCAACCTTTAACAAAACTTATTTTCTTTAATTCATGTACCCTTTATCCTTCATGGCACTTACTTATCACTTGTTATAAATAGTATAAATACGTTAACCTCAAGATAACCTCATCCCCGTATCTACGTCGATTAACTGAAAACGAAACTTTAACGTACAAAAACGCGAGATGTAACATTATAATCGAAGGACCAACCTTCACCACTTCAGAATTAGGGACTTAGTTCTGAGAAAAGTCACCGTCAACACTCGAGACCCTAATGAAGGAAAACTCGGCCCAAATTGGGAAGGACCCTATCAAGTCCTCGATATCGTCAAAAGGGATCTACAAGCTAGGCACGATAAACGGAAAGCGACTACCAAATAATTGAAACATCTCACTCCTCAAGAGATATTATTGTTAAGGTATGACCTTCTCCTTTTTTCACTTACATTGAATCAGTCTTTTTTGCCACATCGCGTCTAACGGGAATCAAAGCCCCTCCGCTGCTGGCGGGCAGATGTATAATGTACTACTTCGATCCAGCAACTTGTTACACTAACCTATTTTCAAGTGTTTGAGAGAAGGTATCGAATTTCTTACCAAGAAGGAATATATGAGGACCTTAAAGCACGTGTTGCACTCTTTTTTCCTTCAACCCATTTTTATCCCCAATGTTTTTTCCGGCAAGGTTTTTAACGAGGGAACCATTGTTCGTGCTGACTTAGAGTATCCGAGGTCTCTTTAAAATCAACCTAGAATACTGGGGGGTATCACCCTCAGATGTTATATTTTCAAGAAAAATACTTCGTGTCAAAGGGGTCTCGATAGGAAAACTTTGTAATCGACCAAACGGTCGAATGAATCGTGTCCATATAGATTAGTCGAGCCCTAGTAGCAAAACATGTACACATGTATGAACTATATAAATAAGTACTTTTCCTTACCAAATATCTTGTGCCTTAATAAAAATTTCTACCATACTTATGATTTCTTGTGAAAACTGGCTCAAGGGCCAAGTACAACTACACCTCGAACAATCAACCCCATACTCGGGAGCTGTTATCAAAAGCAACATTTCGAACTATCTGACTTCAAAACCATAAGACCTCAAAGAAGTAACCCTCGATTTATAGGCCAAGGCCACCATTCTCGGGGACTAACACTTATAAGGCCAGGAGGCATACCCAAAGGCTACGACTAAACTAGCGCGGCTCGGAGACGTCCGAATCCCACAATAAAAATAGGCCTTCAAATTCTTTAAAAACCGGTTAAAAAGGGCTACCCTCGACAAAACAATCAAAAGGGCTTCGATAATATCAGCCCTCGAAAAACCTTAAGAGGTATCGAATTGTTTAAATACAAATTTGTGCTAAGGCAAAAAATTTAAAAGGGCTTCGATCAATATTAAACCCTCAAAAAAACCCAATGGGTAAAAAATTCATGCCAAGGCATAAAAAAATCTTTAAGCCGAAAAGGGGAAAAATGTCATTCTTTTAAGGCCATATTGGCTCGATTCAAAGAGCCTAAGGGCCATTACATCTTAGAGTTCAAGAATACATTCTCACTCAATTCAAACCTAAGGGTTCCACTACTTCGAGCTCGAGTAAAAACTCACTCGACTACAATTCAAGAATCTGTTCTCACTCAATGTAAACCTAAGGGTTCTATTACTTTGAGTTCACTCAATGCAAATCTAAGGGTTCTATTACTTCGAGTTTGAGTTTTACTCGGACTCAACTATGAAAGCAGTATTAGTATGACTTCGGTCAAAATTCCCAAATCCGAAGTCTTGAACATATTATAAAGTATTCTAAAATCTTACAAGGTACAAAGCAGGTCTGAAGTTATCACATGGCAAAAATTGAGAAAAAAATTCAAAAAGGAAATATTTTTATATATACTTGAACAAAAGTATGCACAAAAGACCAGCAAAGGTCCTACACAATGAAAAGAAAAAAAAAGTACAAGTCCTAGCTATGCTCGGGGGAGACTCCTTCCTCGGGATAAGCTTATTCCTCTGGCCCCTAACCATTATCGGATCCGTTCTGTCTGCCTTCATCGTCATCTTCATCATCGGAAGAGGCCAATATCCTAGCATCGGCTTCGTGCATCTTTACTTGAGATAACTCCTCAGAAAGGTCGAAGCCCCGGACATGAACCTCCTCGAGGTTCTCTCTTCGTGATTGGCACTTAGCCAGCTCAGCAGTCCATTGCGCTCGACCAGTGGCCTCCCTCAGTTGTGCTTGAGCAGCCTCGGCATCAACCAGATATATGGCTACCGACTTCAGCATGGGCCTTTGGCTTTTCAGCCTCAGTTTGGGCTTTAACAAGTTCGACTTCGAGTTCCTCGATCCTCTTGGCCTGAACCAAGCACTTCTCCCTAGCACTAAGAAGTTGGACTTCGGCCGATGACAGTTGAGCCAAGGCAGTCTCTTTCTCCACAACAAGGAGGTCTATGCCATCCTTCCACCAATGGCAGTCAGATTTAACTTGATCGACCCCCCTAGAATAACTCGATCTTCTCAAATTTTTGCTGCAACCGTGACATCAAAAAATTAGCTTCCATCCTTGGATCGAGCCCGTATTTTTTCAAAAGAATAGTTACCTGCTCGTTCAACTCGATTTCCTCCTTACGGGCCCTGGCCATGTTAGCTCGGAGGTCCCTGAGCTCCTCATCCTTCTGCCCACAGAGGATCTTGAGAGCATTTCTCTCCTCTGAAAGCCTCCGAATATCGGCCTCACATTGTCTTAAGTCAGCTCGAGACTTGGAGAAAGCCTGCATGAGAAAAAATGGAAGTTAGATAGAAATAAGGAAAAAGGAAAGAAAATTACATAAGCAAAATTAGTGTTTGCTTGGCTCAGAAGGCGTTGGGCCTCCTCGAAGAGGGTAGATGCATCATTGATATCAGAGGCATCATCGACCCCGGTAAAGAAATCCCAAAAGGGATCCTCTTCACAGGGGATTCCGCCTATATCAGGGGTCCTTATATCCCGAGCATCCCTTATGGACTCCTTGAAGAAAGCCGGTAGAGAGGGTGAGTGACCTGGTGTCACAGCCCCAAACGAATCACTCGGGGCGCTCTGTTCAGCTCTGGGGTCTCAAAACCAGCCTTTTTCGGTATGATTGTTGTTGGACGAGGGATGATCTAGACCTCAGGTGATTCAGGGACTTTGCTCAAATATTTCTTTCAAGCCTTCTCATCACCAGGCCGGGTCTTAACAACCGCCTTCGGCTTCAAGGGCTTGGCAGTCTCGGCAGTCTTTCTTATTTGAATAACCCGTGCCGAGTCATCGCCCTCATCTTCTTCCTCTTTTTATTTCAGCTGTTGAACCGACTCTACAGTAAGATGGATAACATTCCCCATGCGTCTTCGAGCTAGAGCCTTTTTGGGTTTAGGGTCCTTGGGTGTCCAGACCATTTTCCTCTTATTATCTTTCCCTGGCTTCGGAACCGGGGCGCTAGCCTCCTCCTCGCTACTCGTATGCCTCGGGACTGTGTCTTTGTTCAGGCTTGCACAAGAAGAAACTATTTAAGAAAAGGAAATATAACCAACACCTTGGAAATAAGGAGAAGTAAACTCACCGTGTTTTTTTGCTTCCCATTTGCCATTTGCCAAGTCGCGCCAACAAAGCTCAGCATAGGAGGAAGTCGAAGCCACCCTCTGAACCCAGTCCTCAAGGTTAGGAACCACTCGAGGAATATAAGAAGCCACTGCATGACAAATGAAGATGTTAAATAAAGAAAAAAATAGAAACATGGAAACTAATGAGTAAAGTGTTACTTACGCTTCGGGTTCCATTTCTCGGAAAATGGAATTTTCTCCTTCGGGATGAGGTCACAGGTCCTTACACAGGTCGCTCGATGTTGCAATTTGATCAACCCTCGAATGATTCAGGGGCAGTATAATCTGATAAGGTGGTCGAGGGTGAACGACAACCCATTGATTTTTCTAGAGAAGAACCGGAGCATGATCACAATGTACCAGAAAGAAGGATGAAATTTTCCATTCACTTGGTATCTCTTGCAGAAGTCTATGAAAACTGGATCGAGGGGACCCAACGTGAAAGGGTAAGTGTAAACACTTAGAAACCCTTCCACGCGGGTAGTAATGCTTTCGTTGGGAAGCGAGATCTCTACTACTTTGTCCCCCCAGCTGAAATCCCTCTTTACGTCCTCGAGATATCCTACCGTTATTGAGCAGATATATCTCGATACGTGCTCGCATCGGCCAGGTACCGATGGAGGGTTCTCAACTTTGAAGTCGGACTTTCAAACACACGGGCCGGGAACATACTCCCCAGGAGGGGTTCCGCCGGTGTTTTATCACCGACCAGCCGTGAAGAATAAGAGGAAGCCTTTTCCTATTGTGGAACGGTTTTGGTTGTTTTTGCCATTATACGAGTAGAAGAAATAGGAAAGTATTAAGTTCTGGTGATTTGAAACTAGCTGAGATGGCCTAAGGAATGATGAAAGAGAAGAGATTGAGAGAGTTGAAGGCTTAGATGAAGGTGAAAGTAAAAATTTGATAAAAAAGAAGAAGCCATATTTATATACTTAGGGTCACGGTTCGACGACAGTAGTGGCCGACCACCCACTGACGCGCATTAATGGTTTGGGAAACTGTACCGACAGAATGTTTCGATCACTTCCATCGCTTACGTCACGAAGATGACATCACTATCTACCGAGGTTGTAGGAAAATCGAGGCTTAAATCGTTTCTTATCATTATATTCTAAGAAACTAGGGGACTATATGTAGACAACACATTTTGATCGAAGAGCAGAGACGTTGAGTCCAAAATCGAAGCCTTTTTCCAGATGGAGGTCGACAGTAATCGAGGCCAGAAGAGATAGACTTTGAGTAATATCGGGATAAATTTATAACGAAAAAAGCAAGATATCCGTGATTGGTCGAGGATCGTGGCATGAATCTTGGAACGGATTAAATCTATAGTGGTTATTCAATTGTTTATACGATTTCTTACTGTAATTAGAAGTATACCTTAATTAGGATTCCTCTACTATATAAAGAGGAATTTCATTCATTTGTAACCATCATTATTGACTGAGAAAAAGCTATACTATCATTTCTTTCTTGCTTATTGCTTGACTTACTGTTCATAAGATTTATTCATCCTTTATTGCTCTTGCACTACCACCTCGAGATCACTTCAATTCGAGGTCGAGGTTCAACTTGTATACTGGTTTGGTTTACTTTATAGCTTAATTCAGTCATTTATTTTCTCGTTTATCAATTGGTATTGGAAGAAATCACATATTCTTAAAACCACAATATAAGTTTAATTGTTATCCGAATTTTGAGGGTAAAAAATCAGGTAATTTTCATTGTTTGTTTATTATAAATATTTTCTTATTAATCCCTGCCATGTTTATTATAAAGTAAGTTGGAATTATTCTTAGTTTAGTATAGACAATTTATTATCTTATTAGCATTAGTCTAGTTGGTATGGATGACGTCACAGTAGTAGGTGGAGAGTATATCGATAAATGGATAAAAACATCAAATTGCTAGATTTAGCATATGCGCACAAGGATAACAATATCAATTGTAATTCAAAGGTAATCTACTACTACAACAAAAATAAATTTTAGTGGTAATAAAAATGGGTTTTAGTAGCTCTAACAATGGCCGCCAAACTTATGGCAAGTTGGCCGTTGTAACATGCGTCAGCTAATGTTTTAACTGATATTAGAACAAGTAATGGTAATGAACCCTTGTATGGCTGATAAAAGTCTTTTTTTTTTGTAGGAAATATAAAATTTATATTAATTAACTAAAAGCATACAGATATGGGTGTTCAGGTCCCACCATGTTAGTACTACTGCTACTAGTAGTTATAACAGTACTATTACAAGTTGAACTAATATTGCTAATATGTAAACTATCATCTATACACATATGGGGTTACCAGCGTTTTCATTATCATTTGGAATTTCATGTGGGACTGCACCCAAAATGAGTATACCTTGTTTTTCATTTGCCCAACTTTCAACTGCAAAGAGTGGTGGCTAATCAAAAACTTGTAGGTGATAGTTTCCGTCCAAAAAACTTCTTGCACTTGCCAGGTTATCCGCTAATCTATTTTGTTCTCTGTATGTATGATTTACGATTGGATCATGGATCAGCTTGAGGAGGTTCCTGCAATCATTAACAAGATTAACCAATTGTGAACTATTTATTTTCATTAGTGTGATTACCTCTTTGGCGTCCAGTTCTACTTGGAGTGGAATGAGATTATTTTCTTTTGCAAGAATAAGTCCCTGTAGCAGAGCATAAAGTTCAGTTTCCAAAATAGGTTGTTTGGGTAAGTTTCCCATAAATCCTTTTAACCAGTCGCCAGTGTGATTTCTTATTATACCCCCTTTACCATTTGTGGGAGAGCAGTTCCTAACTCCATCCGTATTAAGTTTGTATATGTTAGGCTTAGGAGGTATCCATTTCAAAGGAACCCTAATTTTTCTTAGTGATGGTGTTGTGGGCATTGCTAGATAACAATATTCTGTAGCTAGTTGTGTAGTAGTATGGATACTAATTTGTTTGTTTTTATTTTCGTAGACATTTGTATTTCTAGTAGTCTATATGTTTCAAAGGCTTAATGATAAGTAGGTTTTGGGATTTACTTTAGTAGGGAACTTTGTCAAATGGTAGTATATTAGAGGCTTGAGCCAATCTTTAGGATTGGAAAATGTGTTAGATTTGTGATATGATGTTCCAATCCTATGCTTTTCCAGTAGGTTTTTGCGTAGGTGCAATCCAAAAAGAGATGGTTGCTAGATTCCTCCCCTTGATGACAAATAGTGCAAATACTGTTAGGTATTATATTTAAATGTTGAAGATATTGCAAGTTTGGAAATCTATTATGGCTAAGCAACCAAATGAAGTAATTTATTTTTGGATGGACCGGTAAATTCCATATCCATCTGAACTCATAGTTATAGTCATGACTTACAACAAATTGGTGCATAAGAGTTTGGTACATTGATTTAACAATGAAGTTTCCATGACTAGTTAAACCCCAATAGATTCTATCAACATTTCTAGTATAAGTAGAGATATATTGACTTGTGATTATATCTTTGATATAATTAGGTAATTCAAACGAAATTAGATTCCAATTCCAGCCACTCGTAGTGTGGACACAACTTAATTTAAGATTTTGTGTGTCCCTTGTTAGGGGTCCACTGATGAGTGATCTTACATTTATTTCATTTTTGATCCAATAATCGGTCTAGAAGTGAATATGAGTACCTGTTCCTATGTGCCATTGTAATCCTAATTGGTAATTATTCCAGCCTTTGAGAATGTTACGCCAAGTAGCGAAGTAATAAGTAGTTGGTTGTTTTTATAATTTTTTTTTTAATTAAAAACTGGACCCATAAGGTGTTAGGTGAATTAAAAGCTCTCCATTCTAGTTCTGCCAATAAGGCATTATTTTTTTGTTCAATACATTGGATACTCAAACCTCCTTCTTTAATTGGCTTTGTAATTTTTTCCGATTTTAGAAGGTGTAATATCTTTTTGGAGGAAATTGTCCCCCATAGGAAATTTCTTTGATATTGCTCCATTTTGTGGATTATTGACGAGGAAATATTAATGCATTGCATAACATGATTAGGTAAATTATGTAATATAGACTTAATTAGAGTGGACCTACCTGCCATGGTTATGAAATTGGTCTTCCATCCATCTAATCTAGATCTAAAGTTATCAAGTAGAAACCAGAAGTCACTAGTCTTTGGCTTCTAATGGAAGATCGGGAATCCTAGATATTTACCAAAATTGGACCCTTCCTTGATTTGGAAGCAATCTAAGGCTAAGTTTTTGTCCCTCACAGGGAAATTAGCATAGAAAAAGATTTTTGATTTTTCAAAATTTATTTTTTGACCAGAAGCTCTTGTAAAAAGATTTATTACATCTATAATGGCGTGGCAACTTTTAGAAGTTGTTTTTGAGAATAATAAAATGTCTTCGGCAAAGAAGAGGTGGAATAGTTTTGGACTTATTTTGGTGATAGTATTAGGCTGCCATTGTAGATAATCTATATAAATTAATACATCTGGAGAATATTTCCATGCACATAATAAAAAGATATAGAGATAGAGGGACACCTTGCCTAATACCTCGTGTAGGAGTAAAATAGGGTGTATGTAACCCATTTATAAGTATTGATGTAGAGGTAGTAGTAACACAAGACATTATTAAACTTATTAAAAGCTTAGGAATGCTAAAATAAAGTAAGGAAGTTCTAATAAAAGACCATTCCAGTCTGTCAAAAGTCTTTTCTACATTAAGTTTTAATAGCATATAACCCATCTTTCCTTTCATGTGATTAAAGTGATTTAAAACTTCTTGTACTATTATGGAATTATCCGAGGCCCCTTTACCTTGTTGAAAACTAGTTTTTTGTTGGTCCAATGATGATGTGAATTATGGGCTTTAGCCTGTTGCCAATTATTTTAGTAATTAGTTTATAAGTAGTGTTACAAAGGCTAATAGGCCTATACTGTTGAATAGTCTGAGGTTGATTGACTTTTGGGATAAGGCAAATATAAGTTTGATTTAGTGATGGAGGAATTATCTGAGAATTGAAAATATCATGGAAATTTTTTTTGACCTTGTCCCCTAGTACATGCCAATATTTTTGATAGAAGAAATGGTGTAACCCATCTGGCCCCGGAGCTTTATAAGGTTGGAAACTACTTAAAGCTTTGCTAATTTCACTATCTTGCAACGGCTCAACTAGGGAAGCTAGGGCATCCTTATTTATAGGATATGTAGGTTCTTCAAAGAATATATTGGAATGTGATTGCTCAGTTACAAAAAGGGTGATATAAAACTTCTGTATAATATTATTAATGTCAGTTTGGTCATGACATCAATTTCCCACATAATCTTTTAATGAAGTTATCCTATTTTTCTTGCGTCTATGAAGTGTAGAAATATGAAAAAATTTAGAATTTGCATCACCATTATTAAGACAATTTAGCCTTGACTTTAGCTTCCAAAAGTCTTCCTCTATCCTTAGTTGATTGCTAAACTCATTTGCTAACTGAATTTCCAGTTTTATTGGTAGGTACTAGTTGGATAGTGATATGAGGATTGAATTCTCTCTAATCTTGCTAGTAGTTTTCTTTTGTGAGAAAAAATATTACCAAAGACCTGACTATTCCATTTGATTACTATTTCTTGGAATCTTTCGTAGTTTGCAAAAAAAGATTGATTTTGTGACCACGTTTGTTGTACCAATTGGAGAAATTGTGGATGAGAATCCTACATAGGTTCAAATCTAAATATTTTTATAGGTATATTAACATGGACTTCTAAGTTAAAAGTAGGGGACAATGATCAGAATATGTCCTAGGTAAATGTTGCACCCTTGCCTCAGGGTACATAGTAAGACAATCATAATTTTCCATAAAATGATCAAGTCTTTCTAAAACTGTGCTACACTTTTTTCGATTATTAGTCCAAGTAAATATTCTGCCTTTATATCCTAAGTCTATTAATTTAAAGTAATTAATACATCTTGAAAATTTGTCTACTCTATTAACCCTAATAGGTAACCCTCCAAATTTTTCCTGTGAAAATAAAATCTCATTAAAGTCTCCACCAATTAACTAGGGCATGCTATAGGTGTCATGCATATACATCAAACTATATCAAAGATTTGAAGCATAAAGATGCAGTAATATTAGCATAAATAACTGACAGTAACCACTTAGGTTTAGTTGGACCTACCTGGACGATGTAGTGAATCTCTTGCTCAGTCATCCTCAGCTCCTCTACGTTGATTAAATCTTCATTCCATAAGACTACAAGCCCTCCAATAAGACCATTGGCAGACACCTGTGCCATGTTAGTAAATTGATAGGCTTCACAAAGCCTATCATGATCATCCATGTGGGTTTCCAATAGTATAGCAAGTACTAGCCTATGGTTGTCTAACAAGGACCTGAAATGGCATATAGATTCTGGATTATGTGATCCCCTACAATTCCAAACTAATATATTCATGATATTAAGATGAGGAGCAATGAGAGGAGAACTAGGGCTCAGTGGGACTATTTCCTGTGATGGCTTCTGTCCTTGGGACTCCACTAGTGGAGGAAGTTGAGGGAGTGTTGGAATTATCACCATCAAGTATTTTCCTGCCTCTCAATTTGTGATGACTCGAAAGTTGAGACTGCACCTTATCATTTCCGGTGGACATTTCAGAATAAATTTTTTTTTCGTACTGTTCCTTTAGGTTGTAAAGATGAATGCTCTTTAACAAGAGGAACTCTGTCCTTGTTTCCCTTAGCTCCGCCAAGATCTGAGCAAACTCTTGTCTTGTTTTCATATCGAGTTCACATAGATATGGAGGTGGAGTGAATGATGGGCTGTTGGGTGGAGTTAATGGTTCGAATGGACTACTTGGAGTCGAGTATGGTGAGAGGGGGTTGAAGGAGGTTAGATACTGTAACCATGGTGCATATACTTTCCCCATGTGATGTGGTGGGTAGAATGTAAGAAGATTGGATGATGGATTGAGAGTGGAGTAAGATGGCTGCATGGGAAGTGCCCAGTGATGGAGGGTTGGCGTTGATGCATGCTGGTCCAGTATGTGTGGGTGCTGGCCCGTGTACCATTGATTCTGAGCAATTTCATCCATCCCTAATCTCATTCCCTCTATTACAATCTCTGCAAGGTGAGATGGATTTTATAGAAGCAGTATTACCTCCTGACTGTTTATTTCCATTGTGAACACTAGAGCATAACCCTGCAAACCCATTTCTAGCCTGGACTGGAGAGGAAAATCCATCATCTTTGGTTGAGATGTGTAAACTAGTGGTGTGTTGATGTGTGGTACTTGAGGTCCTTGCATGTTCAGTCGTGGAAGCTAGAACAACCGATTGTTGTCCAGGTTCCTCCGTGGGTTTTGGTTGGCATTTGGTGTGAAGGATGGTCTTGGCATGATTGTGTGTAAATGAGTTGTATAGTGTTTGGTTATTTTCAACCATTTGGGAGGATTGTGTAGTATTGGAATTATGTTCAGATAGTGGAGTTGATGGTGTAGAGACCATCTTTATAGTATTGGAATTATGTTCAGATAGTGGAGTTGATGGTGTAGAGACCATCTTTATAGTATTGGAATTATATGGATCACATGTGGGTAATCATTTTGTGAACCTTGGAACTTGGTAGGACTAGAGGGCTTATAGACTACTGTTGCATGCAAATTGGAATTGGTGCTGCTTGCATGTATGCATTAGACATAGTGTTTTCATGTGAAGTAGTGGGCTTGGGTGGTGATGATTGGCTCTTCGTTTTCAAAGCCTCTTGGGCTGAATTAACTTCCTTAGGTGTCATTTGTGTGTGTGTTGGCGTGAATTGGGTGTAAGACCTAATGGGTTAGTAGGAGTTGATGAATGGGTATAAGTAGTATTGATGGTATTATGCTTGAGGGGGGTGGGCTTAGTCTCTATCCCATTTGTGTACTGCTTATAGTTTTTGTCCTTAGTAGGAATTGGTGCGCAAATATTTGTTGTGTCATTAGTTACTGGGCTGGAAATTTGGCTTTGAGTTTGGTCTGATTCATTTTTTGGGCACACGTCAAGTTCCATTATATCCTCAAACTTATTAGTAGGATTAGTAAACTGGGCTGAGTTTTTTAGCAAAACTTGGGCCTGTAATGGTCCAATAGGAGTAATGTGTTTACCTTCATCCAATAGTCCTTCCTTTGCCACCTCTTTAGAAGCCCTGGTATGCCCTGCATGAGAAATTCCCTTGCCCTTTGCCGGTATCCTCTTAGAAAACTGGACGTTTTTCCAGCTCGTGGTGGAGTTAGCATCATTAGGTAGGAAGTCAATTATGGTTTTATTAATTCCTTGTTCCTTAATTATTAATTGAGTGAATGGGCAGGTAGAGGTAGCATGACCAAATCGACCACACTTGGTACACAATATATTCAAACCTTCATATACTAGGGCTTGTTGTGATGCCCTATAAGAAGGTGAGTTTTTAGTGGGTGTTCTAATGCAACTTCGATACATATCCTGGCATACCTTCCCTTTGCAGTTAAAGATGTACATGCATCTACTTTAAGTAGTTGTCCCAATTTGGATCCAATTCTGTGTAGTATTTGTTCATCGTAGAACCCAGTAGGTAATTCTGGCAACTTTACCCATATTGCAGAGTATGTTAGTTTTGTGGAAGATGCAACGAACTTAAGCTCCCACTTTCTAACTGATAGGAAATGGTTTAAGACAAACCAGGGTCCTCCATGCAGTGCCTTAAACATGTTTTCCTCTTTGTGAAACTTTATCAGAAAGAAATCTGAGCCCAAGTCAATAAGGGCAAGCTTCTCAGTAGGGTTCCACAGGGTGATTAATTTAGCCTGTAGTATTTGGTGAGTAATATTTCTTCCAAATACCTTGACTATTATAGAATATTTCCATGGGGTGTATAACCGAAACTTATCTTCAGTCGTTATAGGGATGAAGATGTCCTTGTTTTGACCATTGATGAAACTCTCATCCTCTAGATTTAGAGTCTGCTTTACATGCTATTGGATAGAATTTTTTGTTATGTGATCATTTCCTATCAAAGTTTGAAGGAAGGTTTTTGGGGTAGGAACTGACTTGGTGTCATCTAGCTGCATAGTGCTAATATCTGGTGGTTCTTTGTTGAGGTCGTTTGGATCACAATTTGAGCTGTAGGTAATATCTATAATTGTATAAAGTGAGCAAGATTTGATGGGTTGAAAATTTAGTTGTAAGTTTGGAGAGAAGGAGAAGCATCTCTCTCTAGCAGTTACACTTGATGTTGCCAATAAAAGTCCATTACTTCTAGCTGCAATTATTATAAAAAATTTAAATGGCGACTAAAAATCCTTCTTTCTTAGATCATATATTTTATGACATTTGTTATTGCCGCTATAAATCCATATAATTGCTAGTAGAAATACTTTTAGCAGTAAATATAATGGTCATTAAACTTTAACTCAATTCATATTTATCAATATGACTTTAATGATTTTTTATATAGCCTTTATAAATTCAATTTGTTGCCAATTAAAGAGGACTTTTTAACTACTTTATTATCTTTGGTAAAGTTAAGAAAAGGTTTTACCAATATTCTGGTTGTGCATGTTATGCCTAATTATATAACATTAAGAAATAACAACAACAATCATCTGAAAAATATTAATACTCTTCATTAAATTTATAATAAACAAAAATAACTACTAATCAATAAATTTAAAGTGTCAACATAACAAAAATGCTAAACTATTTGAATCTACTAGCTAGTGTCATTTTGAATCTAATAAATTGTGCTATCAAATAGCTATAAACTAGGCAACAAAAGACATATAAAAGATTTCCCAACCTTTGATCACAATGATGTCTATCACATATTGTAACGACCTAACCAGTCATTTTGAGTTCTAGCATTTCGTTTTATAATTTGAGAATTTGAGTGACTTTATATGGTGTGTTATGACTTGCGTGTATGGTTGTTTTTAATTTTTGAGTGGTTCAAGATGGATTTGATATAGTGATTCTCGATTTGAAAGCATTAAGTTGGAGAGTTGACCAAGGTTTGACTTTTGAGTAAACGACTTCAGAATCGTGATTTGGGTTCCAATAGGTTCATATGGTAATTTTGGATCTGGGCGTATATTCAGATTTGAATTTGGATGTTCCTAGAAGATTTCGGGTCTGATTGTCAAAAGTTGACAATTTGAAGAATTGAAGAGTTTATAGGTTTGACCGTGAGTTGACTTTGATGTTATTGGGCTCATATTATGGTTTTGGGGCCTTGAATAGGTTTGCTTGGTTGATTGGAATTTGTGTACAAAGTTTGGTTGTGATCCGAAATGTTAAAGCGTGATTCGGACGCGCCCGACGAAGTTTGAAAATTAAGAAAATGATTATGTCACGACCCAAAATTCCAACTTGTTGTGATGGCGCCTAACACATTACTAGATTTTAATAAGTTCAACAGTGAAAAACCTCATAAATAACTTATAAGAACAACAACGACTCAACTACAACAATCTCAAAATCCTGGTGTCACCGAGTACATGAGCTACTAATGTCAACATAATCTAAAACTCTAGTACAATTGTCCGAGAAAATAGAACATTACTTATAAACATGAAAGGAAGGAGAGTCAATATCTGCGGGTGTCATAGCACCTACCTCGAGGTCTCCGAACATGTACTATCACCACTCTAACAACCACCGCGTCCAGATGTACCTAGATCTGCACACGAAGTGTAGAGTATAGTATGAGTATAACCGGCCCAATGTACTTAATAAGTAACAGAACTAACCTTGGGATGAAAGGAGTGACGAGCTCAAAAAGATACAAACCGAATCAAAATAATGACAACACAGATATAACAAGATAATGATAGTAATAACTCAGGGACTTCCATATTCAGCTCGTACACAATACAGAAATTTAGGCATGCTTTTACGTTCAATAATTTAAGCTCAACACTAATAAAATATGCCAAGTACAACTAGCATGAGAAATATTACATCTCTATGACTACATGTCAAATATGCATGTCAAATGTAATGCATCACAGTGATAATCCCTGGTACTCACACTCTCAAAATACTCAATGTGTCCGTCTCAAACTCCTATTCATCATGCAAAATCACTCAGCACTGTATGGTACCTGCGCTCACTGCTGGTATGTCAGATTCCGAAGGGGCGGATCCTGCCCAAGCGCTAATATAAAGCTAATATGGCCTACTGCGGGGTGCAACTCGATCCCATATTAATAAATAAGACAATAAGGCCTCATGCAACTCGATCCCTAATATCACCCACAATCTGGCTCTCAGGTCGCAACTCAGTCATCAATCTCTCTAGTCTCACAGGCTCACAAATCTCATATCACTCTGCCCAGACAATGATAACATGATATAATAGTAAATGATAACAGAGGCTGAGATATGATATGCAAATGAATAAATATGATTGAGTACATAATTGCAACTTAATCAAATAACTCAACAACAAGAATGTCCTTAGTGGGTCCCAAGAAAATAAGTACATAGCTTGAATATGATTTATAACCTGTATCATAGCTCAATTACTCTAACACGTTGGATATCAACATATAGAAACAAGACTAGATAACTAATCGGTACCATAGAATCAACCAAGTCATAATTACCACGGTGCATGCCGACATGCCTGCCACCTAGCATGTGCATCACCCTAACACCAACTATATAACACGTATTCCAGAGATTCATACCCTCAATACCAAGTTTATAAGTGTTACTTATCTCAAAGTGCGCGACTCAATGATCCAACAAATATTTTCCTCGTGAACAGGTCTCCGAACGACTCGAATCTAGTCACAAACAACTTAATATAATCAATACAAGCTATAGTAATCAATTCCATACGATAAAGCTAAGTTCTTTAATCAAACTTAAAAAGTCAACCCCAGGACCACACCTTGGAACCCGACAAAATTCATAAAATCTGGACACCCATTCAATAACGAGTCCAACCATACCAAAATCATCCAATTCCGATCACAAATCGACCCTGAAATGCTCAAATATTACTATCCAATAGTCCAATATCCCTAAATTTCAACTTAAAAACACATAATCTAGGTGTAGAAATCAATGTGTATTCAATATTATTGGACAAAAGTGATCAAAGAATACTTACCTCTTGAATTAGAGTGAAACCCCTCTAAAATATCGCCACAAACCGAGTTTCCAAAGTCCAAAATTGAAAAAGACTCAAACTCTCATTTATATCTATTATTCCCAGCAAAACCGCACCTACGGTCATGATCTACGCATCTAGGGAATCGCTTCTGCGATCCCTCGCGCGCATTTGTGCATCCGCACCTGCGGTCACCTCGCGCATCCGTGACTAAGGCCAAGCTGCCAAGCTCCGCACTTGTGGACTCCTCAAGTGCTTCTGCGAAAAATCACCCACTTCTATGGACCTCACTACCTCCCCTCCATTACACACCTACCACCAAAGCACAACACCTGCAACCACTCCCATCACAAGTGCAAACGCACCAGAACTGAACCAGCAAATGTTGTATAAGTCCACAACAAACTCCCAAATCAACTTAAATCACACCCGAGGCCCCCGGGATCCCATCCAATCATACTAACACATCTAAATATACGTGATCTATTTTTTAATACCAGTTTTTTGGGCAATAAATGCTAATTGAGAAGTAATAAAACGAGATAAGGGCAAAGGAAGATGAGATTGTGAAAACCGAGCAGCTGGGGAACGGGACCTCGAGCTTGGCTGGAATGGGCGAGGTCGAGCTCGAGAACTTGATAAGGGGTGGTCGACAATGATTCAGCAGTATCAATGTCATGCTCTGAGATCCCACCATCGGGCCGTGATGGCGTCTAATGTTGAACCCGCTAGACAAGCCAACGTACATAGATAAACTAGCATATTAACACCACTTTAATAGGATAAACTAAACAGTTCACAATTAAACAACGGAAGTAAATACAGTTTTTAAGCTAAGTAATGACAATCATAATACAACATCACAAAGTTTCCCAAAACCCGGAGTCACAAACTCACAAACTGTCTACAAGAGTACTAAATATAAAATTTTGGCTCTGAAACTAGAGGAAAAACAAGACAGAAGTGAAATCAAAGGGATGGAAGAGACGCCAAGGCCCACGAACGCCAATGGGTATACCTTGAAGCCTCTAGGATAAGCTGGAAGACACTCCCACTAATGATGTCCTCCGAGTTTGGCTGCGTAATCTGCACAACATAAAGAAGTGCAGGTGTAGCATCAGTACAACCGACCCCATGTACTGGTAAGTGCCTAGCCTAACCTCGGCGAAGTAGTGACGAGGCTAGAACCAAACTACCAAATAAGCCTGTGCAGTTCAAATAAATAGATATGCATATATACAACAGATAAGAAATATAGGGAGAAAACAATTAATAAAGGAAGGGGAACATGTTGTGGGGAGATAACAGTTTCATATAAGAAATCTCAATAAGGAAAAGAACAACAAGCCAGCATATCAATAAGGACAACAAATCACAAACTTGTACGACATCACCCTTCGTGCTTTTATTCTCGTCCTCACTATGCAATGTATAATGTAAACAATGTAAATCATGGCACGACATCACCCTTCGTGATTTTACTCTCTTTCCTCACAGTATAATTAATGAATATCGGTACGGAATGGTACTTCGTACGGTACAACATCACCCTTCGTGCTTTACACTCTTTCCTCACAATGTCATACAATGCACGACATCACCCTTCGTAATTTAACAATCTTCCTCACCATATCAGACAATGCACGACATCATTTCTCGGGCTTGGGACCTTGGAATTCGATTCCGGGCATACTCCCAAGTCCCATATTTTCCTACGGACCTTCCGGGACCGTCAAAACACGGGACCGGGCCGTTTACCCAAAATATTGACCGTAGTCAAATTTATTCATTTTAATATCAAGTCTTAGCATTTTTCACAGAATTTCATATTTAAGCTGTCCGGCTACGCGCCCGGACTGTGCATGCAAATCGAGGCAACTACAAATGAGGTTTTCAAGGCCTCGGAAGTACGAAATAGGTAATAAAATAGGTGATGACCCTTTGGGTCGTCACATTCTCCACCTCTAAAACAACCGTTCGTCCTCAAACGACCAGAAGAAAGAAGTACCTGAGTCGGGAAATAAATGAGGGTAACGACTCTGCATATCGGACTTGGACTCCCAGGTCGATGCTACAGGAGGCTGACCTCTCCACTGAACACGAATAGAAGGGAAACTCTTGGATCTCAACTGACGAACCTACCGGTCTAGAATAGTTACCGGCTCCTCCTCATAAGATAAGTCCTTGTCCAACTGGACAATGTTGAAATCTAATACGTGGGCTGGATCGCCGTGATACCTCTGAAGTATGGACACATGAAAAACTGGATGCACGGCTGATAATCTAGGTGGAAATGCAAGTCTATAAGCCACCTCTCCCACTCGATGAAGAATCTCAAACAGACCAATGAACCTAGGGATAAGCTTGCCCTTCTTCCCAAATCTCATCACGCCCTTCATAGGAGACACTCGGAGCAATACTCGCTCACCAACCATGAAAGCCACATCTCGAACCTTGCGATCTGTATAACTCTTTTTCCTGGACTGAGCTGTACGAAGCCTATCCCGAATGATCCTGACCTTGTCCAAGGCCTCCTGAACCAAATCCGTACCCAACAACCGAGCCTCTCCCGTCTCAAACTATCCAACCGGAAATCGACACCTCCTACCATAAAAAGCCTCATAAGGAGCCATCTGGATACTCGACTGGTAGCTGTTGTTGTAGTAAACTCTGCTAAAGGTAAGAACTGATCCCATGATCCTCCAAAGTTAATAACATAAGCTCGGAGCATATCCTCCAATATCTGAATAGTCCGCTCGGACTGCCCATCTGTATGAGGATGAAATGCTATGCTCAACTCCACCTGGGTGCCTAACTCTCGTTGAACTGCCCTCCAGAAACGCGAGGTAAACTGCGCCCCTTGAATCCTAATTTTAGAAAAACACAAGTTCTACCCAAAACACCCATGGAAATCCCTGATTTTTAAGTTGAAAACATGTTAAATGATGTTAATGATTGAAAGAAATGAGTAAAATCCAACTTACAATTGATTTGGAAGAGTCTTGTTCTTGGAAAAATCGCGTAAGAGTGTTTGGGTTTGAGAAAATATGAAATATGAAGTAAAAATTTGGTTTTGTACGGTGCAGGCTACTGGTTGGCATGGGAATTGCGAATAGGGGTTCACAATTGCGAACCCTTCAGACATTACCAACCTTCACATTTGCGAACCTCTTGGTCGCATTTGCGATCAGGCCTGCCCAACTATACCTTCGCATTTGCGAACCTCTTGGTCGCATTTGCGATCAAGCCTGCCTAGCTATACCTTCGCATTTGCGAACCTCTTGGTCGCATTTGCGATCATGCCTGCCCAGACCAACCTTCGCATTTGCGATGAGTAGCTCGCATTTGCGATGCTGGCTTCGCATCTGCAGATCAGTCACACCAGCAATTCCCAAGTCCAAAAATGCAATCCGTGGCCTATCCAAAACTCACCCGAGCCCTCGGGGATCCAACCAAATATACACACTACCTCAAAAACATCCTATTAACTTATCCATGCGATCAAATCGGCAAAACAACATCATACATATCAAATGAAGCCTCAAAGTCCATGAATCCTATCAAATTTCTTAAAACATCAAATTTTCCATTTTTAAGTCCGAAACACGTCAAACGAAATCCAATTTCAACCAAACTTTATAGAACATGCTTAAACTATATATAAGACCTGTACCAGGCGTCGAAACCAAAATACGGTCCCGATACCATCACTTTCTAATCAGATTTCATTTTTAATTTCCTTAAATATTTTCAGAAAACAATTTTACTCAAAAATTCATTTCTCGGGCTTGGGCCCTCAGAATTCGATTCCGGGCATACTCCCAAGTCCCATATTTTCCTACGGACCCTCCGGGACCGTCAAAACACGGGTCCGGGCCGTTTACCCAAAATGTTGACCGTAGTCAAATTTATTCATTTTAATATCAAGTCTTAGCATTTTTCAAAGAATTTCATATTTAAGCTGTCCGGCTACGCGCCCGGACTGTGCATGCAAATTGAGGCAACTACAAATGAGGTTTTCAAGGCCTCGGAAGTACGAAATAGGTAATAAAATAGGTGATGACCCTTTGGGTCGTCACATTCTCCACCTCTAAAACAACCGTTCGTCCTCGAACGGCCAGAAGAAAAAAGTACCTGAGTCGGGAAATAAATGAGGGTAACGACTCCGCATATCGGACTTGGACTCCCAGGTCGATGCCTCAGGAGGCTGACCTCTCCACTGAACACGAATAAAAGGGAAACTCTTGGATCTCAATTGACGAACCTACCGGTCTAGAATAGCTACCGGATCCTCCTCATAAGATAAGTCCTTGTTCAACTGGACAGTGTTGAAATCTAATACGTGGGCTGGATCGCCGTGATACCTCCGAAGCATGGACACATGAAAAACTGGATGCACGACTGATAATCTAGGTGGCAATGCAAATCCATAAGCCACCTCTCCCACTCGATCAAGAATCTCAAACAGACCAATGAACCTAGGGCTAAGCTTTCTATTCTTCCCAAATCTAATCACGCCCTTCATAGGAGACACTCAGAGCAATACTCGCTCACCAACCATGAAAGCCACATCTCGAACCTTGCGATCTGTATAACTCTTTTGCCTGGACTGAGCTGTACGAAGCCTATCCCGAATGATCCTGACCTTGTCCAAGGTCTCCTGAACCAAATCCGTACCCAACAACCGAGCCTCTCCCATCTCAAACTATCCAACCAAAATTGACACCTCTTACCATAAAAAGCCTCAAAAGGAGCCATCTGGATACTCGACTGGTAGCTGTTGTTGTAGGCAAACTCTGCTAAAGGAAAGAACTGATCCCATGATCCTCCAAAGTCAATAACACAAGCTCGAAACATATCCTCCAATATCTGAATAGTCCGCTCGGACTGCCCATCTGTCTGAGGATGAAATGCTATGCTCAACTCGACCTAGGTGCCTAACTCTCGCTGAACTGCCCTCCAGAAACGCGAGGTAAACTGCGCGCCCCTTTCCGAAATGATAGATTCCGGCACACCATAAAGGCGAACAATCTCCCAGATATAGATCTCAGCTAACCTCTCGGATGAATAGGAGACTTCCATAAGAATGAAATGCGTTGACTTGGTAAGCCTATCAACAATGGCCCAAACTGCATCGAACTTCTTTCGGGTCAACGAAAGTCCCATAACGAAGTCCATAGTGATCCTCTCCCACTTCCACTCGGGAAGCTTAATCCTCTGAAATAAATCACTAGGCCTCTGATGCTCATACTTAACCTGTTGACAATTCAAACACCGCGCCACATATGCCACAATATCCTTCTTCATTCTATGCCACCAATAATGTTGCCGCAGATCCTGATACATCTTTGCGGCGCCCGGATGAATAGAGTACCGGGAACTATGGGCCTCCTCTAAAATCAACTCTCGAATCCCATCAACATTGGGCACACAAATTCGCCCCTGCAATCTCAAAAAACCATCGTCATCTAAGGTCACCTGCTTGGCGCCTCCGCGCTGCACCGTGTCTCTAAGGAAACACAAATGGGGATCATCAAATTTCCGATCACGGATACGCTCCAACAATGAAGAACGAGCGACCGTACAAGCCAATACTCGACTAGGCTCAGAGATATCCAACCTCACAAATCGATTGGCCAAAGCCTGAACATCCAAAGCAAGCGGTCTCTGACTGGCCGGAATAAAAGCAAGACTGCCCATACTCCTTCAACAACTCCAACCACATATTCTGCCTCAAATTCAACTCCTTTCGCTTGAACAAGTACTGAAGACTCTTATGATCCGTGAAAACCTCACACGCCATGCCATACAGATAGTGCCTCCAAATTTTCAATGCATGAACAATGGCTGCCAACTCCAAATCATGCATTGGATAGTTCTTCTCATGAATCTTCAACTGCCTCGAAGGATAATCAATGACATTGGCATCCTGTATCAACACCGCACCAAGCCCAATACGGGAAGCATCACAATAGACTGCATAAGGCCCTGAACCTGTGGGCAAAACCAATACCCGTGCCGTAGTCAGAGCTATCTTGAGCCTCTGAAAGCTCGCCTCACACTCGTCCAACCATCTGAACTGGGAACCCTTCAGGGTCAACCTGGTCATCGGGGCTGTAATAGATGAGAACCCCTCCATGAACCGGCGATAGTAACCTGCCAATCCCAAGAAACTCCGAATCTCTATAGCTGATGCCAGTCTAGGCCAGTTCTTGAACACCTCAATCTTCTTCGAGTCAACCTGAATACTCTCTGCTGATACGACATGACCCAGGAATGCAACTGAACTCAACCATAACTCACACTTCGAAAACTTTGCATATAGCTGACTATCCTTCAGAGTCTGAAGAACCACTCTGAGATGCTGCTCGTGCTCCTCCTAACTGCAGGAGTATATCAATATATTATCAATGAAGACTATCACGAACGAGCCCAAATAAATCTTGAACACTCGGTTCATCAAGTCCATAAAAGCTGCTGTGGCATTTGTCAACCCAAACGACATGACCAAAAACTCGTAATGCCCGTACCGAGTGCGAAAAGTTGTCTTAGGGACATCAGATGACTTAATCCTCAACTGATGGTAGCTAGATCTCAAGTCTATCTTTGAAAATACCTTGGCACCCTGAAGCTGATCGAACAAATCATCAATCCTCGGCAGTGGATACTTATTCTTGGTTGTAACCTTGTTTAATTGCCGGTAATCAATGCACATCCTCATTGAACCATCCATTTTCTTCACAAACAATACTGGAGCACCCCAAGGAGAAACACTGGGTCTAATGAAACACCTTCCCAAGCAAATCCTGCAACTGTTCCTTCAACTCTTTCAACTCTGGCGGGGCCATGCGATACGGCGGGATAGAAATGGTCTGGGTGCCCGGAGCTAACTCAATACAAAAATCAACATCCCTTTCAGGTGGCATACCCGACAGGCAGCAGGGAAAACCCCTGGAAACTCATGAACCACTGGCACCGACTCCAGGGAAGGAACCTCGGTGCTAGAATCGCGAACATAGGCCAGATAGGCCAAACAACCCTTCTCGACCATACGCCGAGCCTTCACGTACGAAATAACACTGTGGGTAGAATGACCAGGAGTTCCTTTGCACTCCAAATGGGGAAAAGCTAGCAAAGCTAAGGTCACCGTCTTGGCATGACAATCCAAGATAGCATGATATGGGATAACCAGTCCATTCCCAATATAACATCAAAGTCGACAATACCTAAAAGCAACAAATCAACGCGGGTCTCAAGACCCCCAATCACCACAAAACAAGAATGATGGACTCGATCGACTATGATAGAATCACCCACCAGTGTAGATACATATACAGGAATACTCAGTGGATCACTAGGCATGACTAGGTACGGTGCAAAATAAGAGGACACATACGAATACGTAGACCCTGGATCAAATAGCACTGAAGCATCTCTGTCACAAACCCGAATAGTACCTGTAATGACTGCATCTGAAGACTCATCCTCTGGCCGGGCTAGAAGAGCATAACATCGGGGCTGGGCCCCACCACCCTGAACCACATCTCTGGGACGACCGACTGTTGGTTGGCCTCCACCTCTGGCGGCCTAAGATCCACCTCTATAACCTCAACCTCAACCTCTAGAACCTCTACCCCTACCTCTAGCTGGCTGGGCATGCTGTGGAACACCTGGTGCCTATACCACGACATGAGAACCCTGATGCTCGAGGGAAAAATCTGGCAAGGTGACCCGGATCACCACAAGTGTAACAAGACCTCGACTGTTGAGGGAACTGAATCTGACCCTGTCGACCTGAATGGACACCTCGGAAACTCTGATGCGGCGCTGCACTGAGGAGAGCTGGTGGCGCACTGTAAGACTGCTAATCAAAATAGTGCGTCGGATAACCACGACCACCTGAAGTACCATGGGAAACCCGGAGAACTGACTGAAAAGGTATGGGAGGATGACCTCTGCCTGAAGAATCCCTGCCCCCAGATGAGGCTCCACTGAAACGATCGAAATGACGGGGTCTCTTGTCAGCCCCCTGACCACCACCCTGTGATAGAATCATCTCAATCCTCCTGGCCACATTGGCCACATCCTGGAACGATATATCTGTAACTGACTCTCTAGCCATCTGAAGTCTGATAGGCCAGACCAATCCCTCGATAAACCTCTGAACCCTCTCCCGATCAGTGGGAAGTATCATAAGAGCATGTCGGGCTAGAGTAATGAACCTGGTCTCGTACTGAGTGACAGACATGGATCCCTGTTGGAGTCTCTGAGTAATGGGAAGGAACTTCCCCAAAAATACCTCCGAGAATTGAGTCCAAGTCAAAGGTGTAGATCCAGCTGGTCTGGCTAAGAAATAGTCTCTCCACCAACTCTTGGCGGTGCCAGATAACCGAAAACTAGCGAAGTCAATCCCGTTGGACTCCACTATGCCCATATTTCGAAGGACCTCATGGAAGCTGTCCAAATAATCCTGGGGGTCCTCTAATGGTAAACCAGTGAAAGTAGCAGTAAATAACTTAGTGAACTTGTCCAGTCTCCACAACACATCTGCTGACATGGCTGCTCCCTCTGCTACCGGTGCTGCAATATCCGGCTGAGCTACTCTAGCTGGCTGAGGTGCCGGAGTCTAAAATTGTGGAGCTAACTGCTCTGGCACGCGGGCGGCAAGAGTCTGGGCACCTCCCCTAGCCTGAGAGACGGCCGGTGCTGTAGGAAGAAGTGGTATAGACTACTACTTAAGGATTTGGATAATTGGGTGATAGTGGGAATTCACTCGTGTGTTGAGATGGTACTCTTGAATTGAGTAAAGTAAGAGATTTCTATGTGATGAAGTGTTCACCCTATTGGTGGTTTAGAAGTTATGATGGAATTCTTGTGCTACCTCATGTTGGTATGGTAGGTGCGGAAAGCAGTATGTAGCTGGGAGTAAGAATCGAGATTTGCGGTTCAGTGATGATAAGGATGTCATGAGCTCGGAGGAGCAAGGAAAAGTGATTTGAAAGTCCAGTATAAGCTGGTGTTATCTTCAGTGATGCCTAAGATTGAGATTCGGTGGAAGAGGCTTTGTACTCTGGTTATGAGTTCTTGAATTATCTTATAGCGTAGTATGGCCAGTGGTGGATGGGCAGACTTGTTGCCTTGTGTGGAAGGTTGTGGAAGCGTGACTGCGAAAATATTGTATAAAGTGTGACATGTAGTCACTTGATGGATTGAAGATTTGGACCGAGTATAAAGAAGTGCAATGTTGCTTAATTAAGGATTTACGCCTGAAGAGCGTTCAGTTAAGTTGATCATGGATTATGGGGTGTGTGTCCCGGTTATGGGGTTAATGTAGACCCAGGTAAAAGTTAATATCTAAGATTGGTGCGAGCGAGGTGGCTCGATGTCTGTGGATGGATTTAAATATGATTATGGGCTTTGTATGATCCAGGCATGTTCATTTCAGTAGAGCACTTTTCATGGAAAGGTATTAGAACGCGGATGTTGTTCTGTCTTCGTCAAATTCATGTGTTATTATGATTGTTCCGTGTGAGTTATGAAACGGCTTGGTAATTTCCTATGTGTTGAGGTCCCGCATAGTGGGGATATTATGTGAGCAGAATAGCTCGTGAGATCTAGAGTATATATATATATATATATATATATATATA
>ML323835.1:0-49962 GCA_005239505.1 Nicotiana paniculata
ACATTGATTACATCATATATTGCATAGTGAGGAAAAGAGTAAAAGCACGAAGGGTGATGCCGTTCCATGATTTATATTGATCACATCATATATTGCATAGTGAGGAAGAGAGTAAAAGCACGAAGGGTGATGCCGTTCCATGATTTATATTGATCACATCATATATTGCATAGTGAGGAAGAGAGTAAAAGCACGAAGGGTGATGCCGTGCCATGATTTACATTGATTACATTGTATATTGCATTGGTTAGGAAGAGTGTAAAGCACGAAGGGTGATGTCGTGCCATGATTTACATTGATCACATCATATATTGCATAGTGAGGAAGAGATTAAAATCACGAAGGGTGATGTCGTTCCATGATTTACATTGATTACATCATATATTGCATAGTGAGGAAGAGAGTAAAAGCACGAAGGGTAATGTCGTGCCATGATTTATATTTAAAAGCACGAAGGTTGATGCCGTGCTATGATTCACATTGCCATACATGATACATTGCATCGTGAGGAAGAGAGTAAAAGCACGAAGGATGATGCCGTGCCATTTATTACATTTCTGGCATTATATTTGTTTCATTAGCATATTTCTGATAAATTGTCTTCTTGTCTGTTCCTATGTACTTAATTAATTGCTCTATCTCACTTGTTACCCCCTTTGTCTGCTCCCATATCCCCCTACGTATCTGTTTATCTTTTGCTTTNTGATAAATTGTCTTCTTGTCTGTTCCTATGTACTTAATTAATTGCTCTATCTCACTTGTTACCCCCTTTGTCTTCTCCCATATCCCCCTACGTATCTGTATATATTTTTATTTGTTTTCCACGATATATGTTGTAGAATAGGACAGGTTAACGTTTGTTGTCAAGTCTAGCCTCGTCACTACTTCGGCCGAGGTTAGGCTCGGCACTTACTCAGTACATGGGGTCGATTGTACTAATGCTACACTGCACATCTTATTGTTGTGCAGATCGCGCACTCGGACCTAGTGGACAGCTTTGAGGGAGTCACCTTCAGTCCATCCCAGAGGCTTCAAGGTATACCGCTGACGTTCGTGGTCCTTGGCATCTCTCCTATCCCTAGTTCCTGTATTTTTGTCTTGTCTTTCCTCTAGTTCTCAGAGACAGTCATGTACTTCCTTTCAGACTTTATATTTAGTACTCCTATAGACAGTTCGTGAGTTTGTGACTCCAGGTTTTGGGGAATTATTGTGACGTTGGGTTATGTTATCTTTACTTAGTTTTGAAACTTTATCTATTTTCACTGTTAAGAATGGTGAACTGTTTTTAGCTTATTCTGTTAATTCGGAGTTATCATGTTAGTTCAACTGCACACGTTGGCTTGTCTAGCGGGTTCAATGTTAGACGCCATCACGACCGAAATATGGGATTTCGTGCCGTGACAAGTTGGTATCAGAGCTCTAGGTTGCTTAGGTATCACAACTCACATACAACTTGGTAGAGTCTGAGGGATCGGTACAAAGACCTCTGTATTTATCCCCCAGAGGCTGCAAAGTTAGGAATAACTTCACTTTTCTTCTTTTCTGTTGTGCGATTTGAATTCTGAGTACTGATTGAGTTTCTATTCTATTCTCTCGCAGATGGCGAGGACGCGTGCTTCCCTTGGTTCCGCTCAGCAGCCCGACACTCTTGCTACAACTCCTACAAGGGGTCGAGGTCGAGGACAAGGCCGTGCTCGAGGCCGAGGCCGGGGCCGGACTCAGCCTAGAGCAGCAGCCCCAGTGGAGGACCCCCTGGTCGAGTCTGACAAGGAGTTCCCAGTTCCGGCAGTCCCAGTTGGACCAACTCAAGTCCCAGAGGGGTTCATAGCTACCCAGTGCTTCAGGACGCTCTTGTCCATCTAGTCGGACTCATGGAGAGTGTAGCACAGGCGGGTCTTCTTCCTACTGCACCAGCCGTCTCTCAGGCTTGGGGAGGGACCCAAACTCCTGCTACTCGCACGCCAGAGAAGCTAGATCCTCAGTTTCAGACTCCGGTACCTCAGCCAGCCAGAGTAGCCCAGCCGGGTATTGCAACACTGGTAGCAGAGGGAACAACTATGTCAGCGGATGCTTTGTGGAGACTGGACAAGTTCACTAAGTTATTCACTGCTACTTTTATTGGTTCACCATCAGAGGATCCCCAAGATTATTTGGACAGTTTTCATGAGGTTCTTCGGAACATGGGCAGAGTAGAGTCCAATGGAGTTGATTTTGCTACCTTTCGTCTACCGGGTTCCGCCAAGACTTGGTGGAGAGACTATTGCTTGACCAGGCCAGCTGGGTCTGCATCTTTGACTTGGACTCAGTTCTCAGAGGTATTTTTGGGGAAGTTCCTTCCTATTATTCAGAGAGAGGACCTTCGAAGGCAGTTTGAGCGTCTCCAGCAGGGATCTATGATAGTCACTCAGTACGAGACTAGGTTCATCACTGCATCTCAACATGCTATTATGATACTCCCCACTGATCGAGAGAGGGTTCAGAGATTTATTGAGGGATTGGTCCAGCCTATTAGACTTCAGGTTGCTAGAGAGTCAGGTACTGATATTTCGTTCCAGGATGCGGCCAATGTGGCCAGGAGGATTGAGATGATTATGTCACAGGGTGGTGGTCAGGGGACTGACAAGAGGCCCCGTCACTTCGGTCGTTTCAGTAGAGCCTCATCTGGGGGCAGGGATTCTTCATGCAGAGGTCATCCTCCTAGACCCTCACTTCAGGTAGCTCACAGTGCACCTCCAGCTCCTATTGGTGCACCACCAGCACCTATCAGTGCACCACCGCTTCAGAGTTATCAGGGTGGTTACCAGGGTCGTCAGGGACAGTTCCAGAGTCCCCAGCCATATCAGAAGAGGTCGTGTTATTCTTGTGGTGTTCCGGGGCACATTGCCAGGTATTGTCCCCGAGCTTCTAGTGGTCCTCAGTATCAGGGTTCTTGTGCCATGGTTCCCGTGTCAGGCGCACCCCTACCCCTCAGCCAGCTAGGGGTGGCGGTCGGGGTGCCAGAGGTAGAGGTCAGATTTATAGAGGTGGAGGACATGCCACGAGAGGTAGAGGTCAGGCCGCAGTAGGTCGACCCAGAGATGATCAAATTGGAGGGGCTCAGCCCTGGTGCTATGCTTTTCCTGCCAGGCTTGATGCCGAGGCTTCTGATGCAGTTATTATAGGTACAGTTTCAGTTTGCAGCCGGGAGGCTTCGGTGTTATTTGATCCGGGTTCTAAATTCTCCTATGTGTCTTCATATTTTTCCCCTTGTTTGAGTATGCCCTGTGATTCCTTGAGTACTGTTGTGCATGTGTCTACACTAGTGGGTGATTCTATACTGGTAGATCGAGTCTACCGTGCTTGCTTAGTAGTCATGGGTGGTCTGAAGACTAAGGTTGATCTTTTGCTTCTGGATATGGTTGACTTCTATGTTATATTGGGGATGGATTGGTTATCCCCTATTATGCTATTCTGGACTGTCATGCCAAGGCAGTGACCTTGGCTTTGCCAGGGGTGCCTCGTTTGGAGTGGAAGGGAATTCCTAGTCATTCTTCGGGTAGAGTTATTTCTTATATGAAGGCTCCGCGCATGGTTGGGAAGGGTTGTTTGTCCTATTTGGCCTATGTTCATGATACTAGTGCCGAGGTTCCTTCCCTGGAGTCTGTGCCCGTGGTTCATGAGTTTCCAGAGGTTTTCCCTGCTGACCTGCCGAGTATGCCACCCGACAGGGATATTGATTTTTGTATTGAGTTAGCTCAGGGCACCCAGCCTATTTCTACTCTGTCGTATCGTATGGCCTCGCCAGAGTTGAAGGAGATGAAAGATCAGATGCAGGATTTGTTGGATAAAGGCTTCATTAGGCCTAGTGTCTCTCCTTGGGGTGCTCCAGTATTGTTTGTCGATAAGAAAGATGGCTCGATGAGGATGTGTATTGAATACCGGCAGTTGAATAAGGTTACTATTAAGAACAAGTATCCTTTGCCAAGGATTAATGACTTATTCAACTAGCTTCAAGGTGCTTCAGTGTTTTCCAAGATTGACTTGAGATCTGGTTACCATCAGCTGAGGATTAGGGCATCTGATGTCCCTAAGACAACTTTTCGCACTCGTTATGGGTATTATGAGTTCTTGGTGATGTCATTTGGGCTGACAAATGCCCCCGCTGCTTTCATGGAGTTGATGCACCGAGTGTCAGGCCTTATTTGGACTCATTTGTGATTGTTTTCATTGATGATATATTGATATACTCTCGCAGACGAGAGGAGCATGAGAAGCACCTTAGAGTCGTCCTTCAGAATTTGAGGGATAGTCAATTGTACGCAAAATTCTCCAAGTGTGAGTTTTGGTTGAGTTCAGTTGTATTTCTGGGCCATGTGGTCGTCAGAGGGTGTTAAGGTGGATCCCAAGAAGATTTCAGCAGTCAGAGATTGGCCTAGACCCACCTCAGCTACAGAGATCCGGAGTTTCTTGGTCTTAGCAGGTTATTATTGTCGGTTTGTGGAGGGATTTTCATCCATTGCAGCCCCGATAACCAGGTTGACTCAGAAGAGTGCCCAATTCAGGTGGTCTGATGAGTGCGAGGCGATCTTTCAGAAGCTCAAGACATCTTTGACCACGGCACCAATGTTGGTTTTACCACAATTTTAGGATCGTATACCGTGTATTGTGATGCTTCACGGGTTGGGGTTGGTGTAGTGTTGATGTAGGATGGCAAGGTTATAGCCTATGCTTCTCGTCAGTTGAAGGTCCATGAGAAGATCTATCCAGTTCATGACTTGGAGTTACCAGTTATTGTGCATGCATTGAAGATTTGGAGGCATTATTTGTACGATGTGCCATGTGAGGTGTTCACGGATCATAAGATCTTACAGTATCTGTTCAAATATAAGGAGTTGAACATGAGGCAGATGAGATGGTTAGAGTTGCTGAAGGATTATGATATTACCATTCTTTATCATCCGGGGAAGGCCAATGTGGTGGCCGATGCTTTGAGCCGGAAGGCAGCTAGTATGGGTAGTCTTTCCTATTTATCAGTCGGAGAGTGACCTCTTGCTTTGGATGTTCAGGCTTTAGCCAACCGATTTGTGAGATTGGAGGTTTTTGAGACTAGCAGTGTTTTGGTCCATATCGTAGCCCGTTCTTCCTTATATGACCGTATTCGGGCCAGGTAGTATGATGATCGCCATTTATGTGTTCTTAGAGATAGAGTCAGGCACGGAGATGCCAAGCAGGTTACGGTTGATGTTGAGGGAGTTTCGAGGATGAAAGGACGGATTTGTGTACCTGATGTGGATGGTATTCGTGAGTTGATACTACAGGAGGCCCACAGTTCCCGATATTCCATTCATCCGGGCGCCGCAAAGATGTACCAGGACTTGTGGCAGCATTATTGGTGGCATAGAATGAAGGAGGATATTGTAGCTTATGTAGCTCGGTGCTTGAATTGTCAGCAAGTTAAGTACGAGCACCAGACACCCGGTGGTTTGGGCACCCAGATTGATTTGAGCACTGCATTTCATCCTCAGACGGACGGACAATCCGAGCGTACTATTCAGATTTTGGAGGCTATGTTGCAAGCTTGTGTTATTGACTTTGGAGGTTCATGGGACCAGTTCTTGCCTTTAGCTGAGTTTGCCTACAACAACAGCTATCAGTCGAGCATTCAGATGGCTTCGTATGAGGCGTTGTATGGTAGACGGTGTCGGTCTCCAGTCGGATGATTTGAGCCGAGAGAGGATATATTGTTGGGTTCTGAGTTAGTCCAGGATGCCTTGGACAAGGTGAAGATCATTCAGGATAGACTTCGTACAACTCAGTCCAGGCAGAAGAGTTATGCGGATTGCAGAGTTCGAGATTTGGCATTTATGATAGGCGACCAGGTATTTCTTCGAGTGTCGCCCATGAAGGGCGTGATGACATTTGGAAAGAAGGGCAACTTGAGCCCTAGGTACATTGGTCCATTTGAGATTTTAGACAAGGTAGGAGAGGTGGCCTACATACTTGCCTTTCCACCTAGTTTGTCAGCCGTGCATCCAGTATTTCACGTGTCTATGCTCCGGAGGTATATTCCAGACCCATCTCATGTACTTGACTTCAGTGGTGTCCAGTTGGACAAGGATTTATTTTATGAGGAGGAGCCGGTAGCCATATTAGATTGACATGTTCGACAGTTGAGATCAAAGAGTTATCCTTCGGTTCGTGTTTAGTGGAGAGGTCAGCCTGTTGAGGAAGCTACTTGGGAGTCCGAGCCCGATATGTGGAGCCGTTATCCCCACCTTTTTCCTGTTTCAAGTACTTTTCTATGTCCGTTTGAGGATGAAAGGTTGTTTTAGAGGTGGAGATTGTGATGACCCAAAAGGTCATATTAGCAAAAAAACTGTGTTCTGAGGCCCTGAATGCCTCCGTTAATCTCACCACGATGTGCGTGCACAGCCCGAGCACGTAACCGGGAAGTTTTTATGTGGAAATGTGCTGAACTGTTGAATTTATGATAATTAATAGAATAAAATTGACTTTGGTCAACATTTTTGGTAAACGGACCCGAACCCGTGATTTGATGGTCCCAAAGGGTCCGTGGGAAAATATGGGACTCAGACGTATTCTCGGAATCGAATTCTGAGGTCCCAAGCCCGAGAAATGAATTTCTAAAGAAAATTGTTTTTAGAAAATAAGAAAGACTTTTGAAAATGAACTTTGATGTGAAATCTGTGTTACCAGGCCCGTATTATGGTTCTGATGCCCGGAACAGGTTCAATATGTGTTATGTGAGTTATCTGTAAAATTTGGAAAGAAACGGACTTGGTTTGACGTGTTTCAGATCAAATTGGAGAATTTAGAAGTTTATGAAGTTTGAGAAAATTCTATAGATTTTTGAGTTTAATTCATTGGTTTTGATGTTATATTAGTGGTTTAATTACTCGAATAAGTTCGTAGGATGATTTTGAAGTCGTGCGTATATTTGGTTTTGGGCCCCGAGGGCTCGGGTGAGTTCCGGGTAGGTATCGGGGTGCAAAAGAGTTCGAAAAATATGGTTTTCGATCTGTTTCTGGTGTTCTGTGTTTTGCTCTCCGCGATCGCGGCGTGACTCACGCGATCGCGATGTGTCTATGGTTGGGGTGGGTAATTACCCTACGCGAACGCAGGCCTTGGACGCGATCGCAGTGCCTGGGGGTGGTGCTCTACGCGATCGCGAGGGGCCTCACGCGATCGCATAGCCTTAAAGGGATCTGGGGGCGGAGCAGCGTGTTGCTCTACGCGAACCCGATTGCTTGGACGCGATCGCAGTGCCTGGGGGTGGTGCTCTACGCGATCGCGAGGGGCCTCACGCGATCGCATAGCCTTAAAGGGATCTGGGGGCGGAGCAGCGTGTTGCTCTACGCGAACCCGATTGCTTGGTCGCGATCGCGACGGTCAGTGTCCAGTAACCCCGCGATCGTTGTCCCTTGTTCGCGATCGCGTAAGTCTAAAACCCAATACTCTCCGCGATCGCAACTCCCTTTCCGCGATCGCGTAGAGTAAATTCGCCCAGTCATTTTAATGCCTTAAAAACAGAAATATTAGGGGATTATCACCACTTTTCTCAACCCACCTTCTTCCCCACTCTCCTTAGGAGAAATTTGAAGACCTCCCTCACCATAGCTCCATAGGTAAGTGTTCTTAACATCATTTCCTCTAACTTTCATCAACTAATCACTAGAATCTAGGCCTAAAATGATAAAAACAAAGTAGAAATTAGGGGATTTAGGTAGAGTTAGGGTTTATGGGATTTTGGGTAATTCAACCTCAATTTGGGGTCGGATTTCAAAATAAATCATATATTTGAACTCGTGGGGGGTATGGGTGATCGGGTTTTGGTCCGAGCCTCGTGTTTGGACCATGCGAGACCGAGGTCGGATTTGGTATTTTTGGAAGAATGCTAGGAATTGTATATTTATCCTATGTGATTGTATTAATGAGTCATTATTGATGTTAATATGTTAATTATGTCTAGATATTGTTGTTCCGGAGTTGAATTCAAAAGGAAAGGCAATGTTAGAGGCTTGATTGCTATTTTTTGACCCGAGGTAAGTGTCTTGCCTATCTTTGGTGAGGGAATAGGTATTGTATGCTATGTGTTAAGTGTTTATCATGTTCAATGCATAGGTGAGGTGACGAGTACCTATGCATTGTGTGTCAATCATGCCCGTGAGTCTATTGTCGATAGAAATCTTATTATTACTTCCATGTTCGTTGTAATGTGAACTTAACTCTACTTGGAAGTTGATTGTTGTTGAAAATCCTCGTTGATGAACTTATGATGTAAAGGTCCCATTGAGGACCCAACTGTAAAGGATATACTTGAAAAGGTTGATTATAGCTGAGACCCTGGCCGGGCAATTTGTTATGATAATGACTGATATTCTCCCCTTGTCGGGTGATTATGATTTGTGATTCTACTATGCTGAATTCCTTGCCATTTTGATAATTGTCATTGCATTGGTGAGGAAGAGTGTAAAGCACGAAGGGTGATGCCGTGCCATGATTTACATTGATTACATTGTATATTGCATTGGTGAGGAAGAGTGTAAAGCACTAAGGGTGATGTCGTGCCATCATTTACATTGATCACATCATATCTTGCATAGTGAGGAAGAGAGTAAAAGCACGAAGGGTGATGTCGTGCCATGATTTACATTGATTACATCATATATTGCATAGTGAGGAAGAGAGTAAAAGCACGAAGGGTGATGCCATGCCATGATTTATATTTAAAAGCACGAAGGTTGATGTCGTGCTATGATTCACATTGCCATACATGATACAATGCTTCGTGAGGAAGAGAGTAAAAGCACGAAGGGTGATTCCACGCCATTTATTACATTTCTGGCATTATATTTGTTTCATTAGAATATTTCTGATAAATTGTCTTCTTGTCTAATCTCTTATGTACTTAATTAATTTCTCTATCTCAATTGTTACCCCCTTTGTCTGTCCTACGTATCTATTTATCTTTTGCTTTGTTTTGCACGATATATGTTGTAGAATAGGACAGGTTAACGTTTGTAGTCAAGTCTAGCCTCATCACTACTTCGGCCGAGGTTAGGCTCGGCACTTACTCAGTACATGGGGTCAATTGTACTGATGCTACACTGCACATCTTATTATTGTGCAGATCCCGTACTCGGACCCAGTGGACATCGTTGAGGGAGTCACCTTCAGTCCACCCCAGAGGCTTCAAGGTATACCGCTGACGTTCATGGGTCTTGGCGTCTCTCCTATCCCTAGTTCCTGTATTTCTGTCTTGTCTTTCCTCTAGTTCTCAGAGACAGTCATGTACTTCCTTTCAGACTTTGTATTTAGCACTCCTATAGACAGTTCGTGAGTTTGTGACTCTAGGTTTTGGGGAATTATTGCAATGTTGTATTATGTTATCTTTACTTAGTTTTGAAACTTTATCTATTTCCGCTGTTAAGAATGGTGAACTGTTTTTAACTTATTCTGTTAATTCGGAGTTATCATGTTAGTTCAACTGCACACGTTGGCTTGTCTAGCGGGTTCAACGTTAGACGCCATCACAACAGAAATATGGGATTTCGAGCCGTGACAATTTCCTAAAGAATGAAATTTGTTCTATTACAATTAGTCAGGATTTAAAGAATCCTAAGCTGATAGAGAAAATTAGTTCTCTCAGGAATCAGTTTTTTATCCACATTTGTAGGGACCATCCCAATCAATTTTGGAATAGAAAGAAGCATATTATAAGTCTTCCTTACGAAGAAGACTTTTCTGAGGAAAATATTCCTACATAGGCTCGTCCTTGCCAAATGAACTCTGAATACCTAGAGTTATGCAAAAAGGAAATTGATTCCTTACAACAAAAGGGTTTAACACGACCTTCTAAGTCTAAATGGTCTTGTACTGCTTTTTATGTTAATAAACATGCTGAACAGGAACAAAGAGTTCCTAGATTAGTTATTAATTATAAACCCCTTAATAAGGTTTTAAAATGGATTAGATATCCAATTCCTAATAAAAAAGATTTATTAGATAGACTTCACAGTGACATTATATTTTCCAAATTTGATTTAAAATCAAGATATTGGCAAATCCAGATATCTGAAAATGATAGATATAAAACGACTTTCCGTGTTCCAATGGGCCAATATGAATGGAATATTATGCCTTTTGGTTTGAAAAATGCCCCTTCTGAATTTCAGAAAATTATGAATGATATTTTCATACCATATACTGATTTCATAATTGTCTACATAGATGATATTTTAGTATTTTCAAAGACTATTGAAAATCATTTCAAACATTTGGATATTTTCAAAAAGATTATTATCCAAAATGGTTTAGTGATATCCAAACCAAAAATGTTTATTTTTCAAAATAATACCAGATTTCTTGGTCATAACATAGAAAATGGTAGAATTATTCCCATCAATAGGAGCATTGAATTTGCTTCTAAATTTCCTGATGTCATTACTGATAAAACCCAGCTTCAAAGATTTTTAGGAAGCTTAAATTACATATCTTCTTTTATAAAAGATTTAGCAAGAGATACTGCTCTTCTTTATGATAGACTAAAGAAGAACCCAGGAGATTGGTTTGATAATCATACAGAATCAGTCAAAAGAATTAAAAAAAAGGTTCATAACCTTCCTTGTTTAACTCTAGCAAACCCCACTTGGAAAAAGGTTGTTGAAACGGATGCCTCTGATATTGGGTACGGTGGAATACTCAAACAGTGTTCCCCAAATAATAAACAGGAATATCTTGTACAATTCTACTCAGGGAAATGGAATGATTCCCAGAAAAACTATGCTACTGTGGCTAAGGAAATCCTTGCTATAGTAAAATGTGTTATGAAGTTTCAAACTGATTTATACAATCATAGTTTAGGGATGAGTATATTCTCGATCCCTTAAGGTACTGATTCCCCATTCATCAGAGGGTATTACCCTTTTAATGATTATTTTTGAAAAACTATAAGTTTTTCTTGTATTGGCATGATAGAAGTGCTGAATTTTAGTTGATCCTGTTGTTGAGAGTATTATCTCATAATGCATTATGTATTTGTATGCAGGTGTAGCATATGATACAGTATCAAAATATCGGGTCATTAGTTTCCATGTATTATCCTTCCATTTAAGGTCGGATTGTTCCAAAAGAATTATTAACTCTTTTTCTTCCTTTTGGTTATAAACCTCAAGGTTTTCATGGCTATCCTCTGATATCAATGAGGAGTATGTTGGTACATTTGATGATGTGCCTTATTCATTTTTGGATTTTATAAAATACATGAACTCCTTATATAAAGGATGATCTGTATTACCTCCCGTGATGTTAGCAGCTATTAGCTGTTGATTTTCCATTTGGGCGAGAATATTATTCCCTCTTCCATAGGAATGTGTCCTTCCTTTTCCTCGAGTCCGAGGGGGTCTATATGTAGGCCTCATAGTCTGAAATAATTCGACAAAGAACTTATGAGTTTAAAAATTCTCTAGTAAGAAAATCAGGAAGAGTATTTTCTGACCCTTTTTTATATATGATTTCAAAATCAAAAGGGGCTAATAAAGCTTGCCACCTTGCAAACATCTGTTTTGAAACATCATGTTTGAAATCTTTATTAAAGATAAACTTTGCAGCTTGGCAATCAGTCTGAAACTTCATAACACATTTTACTATAGCAAGGATTTTCTTATTCCACCGTACCCAATATCAGAGGCATCTGTTTCAAAAACCTTTTCCCAAGTGGGGTTTGCAAGAGTTAAACAAGGAAGGTTATGAACCTTTTGTTTAATTCTTTTGACTGATTCTGTATGATTATCAGTCCAAGCTCCTGGGTTCTTCTTTAGTCTATCATAAAGAAGAGCAATATCTCTTGCTAAATCTTTTATAAAAAAGAGATGTAATTTAAGCTTCCTAAAAATCTTTGAAGCTGGGTTTTATCAGTGATGACATCAGGAAATTTAGAAGCAAATTCAATGCTCCTATTGATGGGAATAATTCTACCATTTTCTGTGTTATGACCAAGAAATCTGGTATTATTTTGAAAAATAAACATTTTTGGTTTGGATATCACTAAACCATTTTGGATAATAATCTTTTTGAAAATATCCAAATGTTTGAAATTATTTTCAATAGTCTTTGAATACTAAAATATCATCTATGTAGACAATTATGAAATCAGTATATGATATGAAAATATCATTCATAATTTTCTGAAATTCAGAAGCGGCATTTTTCAAACCAAAAGGCATAACATTCCATTCATATTGGCCCATTGGAACATTAAAAGCCGTTTTATATCTATCATTTTCAGATATCTGGATTTGTCAATATCCTGATTTTAAATCAAATTTGGAAAATATAATGGCACCTTGAAGTCTATCTAATAAATCTTTTTTATTAGGAATTGGATATCTAATCCATTTTAAAACCTTATTAAGGGGTTTATAATTAATAACCAACCTAGGAACTCCTCGTTCCTGTTCAGCATGTTTATTAACATAAAAATCAGTACAAGACCATTTAGACTTAGAAGGTCTTATTAAACCCTTTTGTTGTAAGGAATCGATTTCCTTTTTACATAAATCTAGGTATTCAGAGTTCATTTGGAAAGGACGAGCCTTTGTAGGAATATTTTCCTCAGAAAAGTCTTCTTCGTAAGGAAGACTTATAATATACTTCTTTCTATTCCAAAATTGATTGGGATGGTCCCCAAAAATGTGAATAGAGAACTGATTCCTTAGAGAACTAATTTTCTCTATCAGCTTAGGATTCTTTAATTCCTGACTAATTGTAATAGAAAAAATTTCATTCTTTAGGAAATCAATTTGTCTAATTTTTGAAGAAATATAATAGAAATAATTTCATTCAAATATCTTTGAATTGGTTGAGTTATAAACTCAAAAGTAATTCCTTTTCCATTGAAAGTTCCAGTAAAACTTTTTGTATCCCAATTGGTAAAAGGAATAATTTTATGAAAAAATGGGACTCCTAAATTAACGTCATGAGCTATGTCTTTTACTAGAACAAAGCTTTCCTCTATACAAACATCATTTTAGCATATATAAGCCTTAGGTAGTTTATATGAAATACCCATTTGCCCACCACTAGAATTTTTTAAACGGTGAGTAGTTTTATAAAAATACTTAAAAGGTATTAGTCCTTCTTTTCTATAATTTAAATCTGCTCCACTATCAAATAAAGCAGTAAATTCTCTTTTGAAATTATAATCAATTAAAAGAGTTATTTTTATTAAAAACTTCTGGGTAGTAAAATACTGGAGTTTTTGTAAAAATTCATCCTCAGTATAATCAATTGCTCCTAGTAATTTACTAGCACTAATGCCATCACAAGTACCTGCACCAGATTTGTCTTCAGCGATATTAGCACTGAAGTCTTTGCTATTCTCAGTGTTAGAATTTTCTAATTTAAAAATTCTTTCATCTAAGGCTACATTAGTGTCACGACCCCAGATCGCTCTCCGTGAACATGTCGTAATGGCACCTAGTCCCTATAACTAGGTAAGCCTAACAATGCGGAAAAACAACATAACTTGCGGAATAATTAAGTAAAAATTGAACAAATTTAAAAGAAAAACTGTATATAAATTCCACTTGGCATATACAACCCAAAAAATAATGCAGAAGTCTTAAATATCACCCCAAAACCCGAAAATTCACGGGAAACACAGGTTAACAGAAATGTACTACACTGCTCTAACTCCAGAATGTCTAAACAACTGAAAAGAAGGAAAAACTTTCTACTAAGGCTGGAATAAGATAGAGACTCCTGGTCTGCGGACGCGACATATATACCTCGAAGTCTCTGCTATGTCTCTCAACCTCGGGGATAGTGCGCCTGGGTGGAGGTACCTGGATCTGCACATGAAAAACATGCGCAGGAAAGGGCATGAGTACACCACAGCGGTACTCAGTAAGTTCCAAGACTAACCTCGGTCGGATAGTGACGAGGAAGGTCAGGGCCCTACTGAGGTTAAACAATATAATAGGAATTTACAGTATGAAAACAAACAGAAATAATGAATACAGCAGTGAAATAATATAGGTCAAACAAGGCAATATCCAAACAAAAGAACAGAGTAACACGGAATATGAACAGCTCAATAACAATGGTAACAATGAGGATCTCCCAGGATACCGTCCTATAGTCCTTTTCTCAGCTGTCTAGTGGATCTCCCAAGATACCGTCCCGTAGTCCATCATATGTATATCCGAAGGATCTCTCGGGATACCGTCTTGTAGTCCAATTACCAGTGTGTAGGAGGGTCTCCCGGGATACCGTCCCGTAGTCCCAAAGTAAATGTGCAGGGGGATCTCTCGGGATACCGTCCCATAGTCCAAAGTAAATATGCAGGGGGATCTCCCGGGATACCGTCCCGTAATCCATCATATGTATATCCGAAGGATCTCCCGGGATACCGTCTCGTAGTCCCAAAATAAATGTGCAGGGGGATCTCCCGGGATACCGTCCCGTAGTCCCAAAGTAAATGTGTAGCGGGATCTCTCGGGATACCGTCCCGTAGTCCCAAAATAAATGTGCAAGGGGGATCTCCGGGGATACCGTCCCGTAGTCCCAAAGTAAATATGCAAGGGGATCTCCCGGGATACCGTCCCTTAGTCCCAAAGTAAATATGCAGGGGGATCTCCTGGGATACTGTCCCATAGTCCCAAAGTAAATACGCAACCACAACAAGAAGACATTCAGAACTAGAGTGCAAAAACACAAGGCAACAAGTAGTTCTAGCCTAACATGCTTCACGTAGTACAATTAAAGCAACTTAAGCAAATAGGTAATTCAAGTCAACTAGGCATGCTTTTCTAAACTAACATAGGCTATAATTGCAAGTAGAATAAAGCAGGTAAGAAAGAAACCCAGTCTAAATATTTAAGGTAAAACCGAATTTTCAACAATTAGCACAAGCACGTGCTCGTCACCTCAAGTACAAGGCATTCAATTACCAAATATCGCATCCTAAGGGGAAAGGTCCACCACTCAAGGTTAGACAAGCCACTTACTTCGAACAGGCTATAAATCAACTCGACACCACACGTTTGCCACGAGTATCCAACTCCAAATGGCCCAAATCTATACAATTCAATTACATATCATAAATAACATTTCATGCCACTGATTTTCACTGTTTAATTCAAGCTAAGGCGCGAAATTAGGTAAAATGACTAAAATGCCCCTCGGGCCCACATCTCGGAATCGGGTAAAAGTTATATTTTCCGGACACCCATTCTCTCATGGACTCATTCAACCAGAAACAATCAAAATCCGATGCCAAAAACCCCACAAATTTTTAGAATTTCGGGTTGGGGAAATTTCATCTATTTCCTATGGTTTTCCCCCCCAATTTTGATAATTAAACTAAAGAAAACAATGGAGATTAATGGTCTAACAATGAATTAGGATTAGGAAATGTTACTTATGATCCTTCTCTTCAAAACCCACAGAAAATCGCCAAATCTTGAGTCCTTACACGATTTTTAGACTTACGAAATAAACTCTCGGCTTTTTGGAATAAAACACACAGGGATCTCGCACCTGCGGTCCCGATCACCGCAGGTGCGGGATTCACTTAAGTCCACTGGGGCCGCACCTGCGGTCGTTTGGTCGCGCCTGCGGTCCCGCACCTGCGGAACCCAGGTCGCACCTACGACCACTGGTCAAATATCCCCCTATCGCACATGCGATCAGGCCCCAAGATCCTGCGAGTCCGCACCTGCAGAAAAACCTTCGTAGGTGCGAAGACACCAGAAGAGGCCTGGTTCAGCAGTAGCTAAGTCCCAATTTTTCTCCCACTAAGCATCCGAAACGACCCCGAGGCCCTCGGGACCTCAACCGAAACCACCAACCAACATTAATAATTCATTCGAACCAGGTTGAGACTTAAAAACACGTCTCATAACATCAAAAACATCAGTTATGCATAGGTTCAAGCCTAGGAACTTAGGAAAATTCTAGAATTCGCATCCGACGACGAAACACGTCTAAACTCATCCGAATGACCTCAAATTTCGCACACACATCCCAAATGACATGACGGAATTACTACAACTTCCGGAATTCTATTCCGACCCTCGGATCAAAAATTCACTATCGGGCTAGAAACTCCAAAAATTCAAACTTTGGCATTTCGAGCCTAAATGAGCTACGGACTTCCAAAATACATTCTGAACACGCTCCCAACCCCGAAATCACCTAACAGAGCTAACGGAACCATCAGATCTCCATTCTGAGGCCGTCTTCACACTTCTCCAACTACAGGCAACTTTCTAACACTTAAGCTCTCATTTAGGGACTAAGTGTCCCAAAAATCTCCAAAATTCAAAACCGAACGTCCCGACAATTCAATTTAGCAGAAATAGACTTGGGGAAAACAGTTAATAGGGGTTCGGGGCGCTAATTCTTAAGACGACCGACCGGGTCGTCATATCCTCTTACACTTAAAAATTCGTTCGTCCTCGAACGAGCATAAAGACATACCTGAAGAAGTGAAAAGATGAGGGTAACTACTGCGCATAACCTGCTCGGTCTCCCAGGTCGCCTCCTCGGCCGGCTGACCCTGCCACTGAACCCTTACTGAAGCAATGTTCTTTGACCTGAGCTTTCTGACCTGCCTGTCCAATATAGCTACAGGCTACTCAACATATGATAGATCCTTGTCCAAGTGAACTGACTTGAAATCCAAGACATGAGACGGGTCACCGTGATACCTCCGGAGCATCGAAACATGAAATACCGGATGAACTCCTGCCAAGCTGGGAGGTAAGGCAAGCTCATAAGCAACCTCCCCAACACGCCTCAATATCTCAAAAGGGCCAATAAACCTCGGACTTAACTTCCCTTTCTTCCCAAATCTCATAACGCCCTTCATAGGCGAAACCCGAAGCAGAACCCGCTCTCCGACCATATATGAAACATCACGAACCTTCCGGTCTGCGTAACTCTTCTGTCTGGACTGGGTTGTACGGGGTCTATCCTGAATCACCTTGACCTTCTCCAATGCATCCTGAACCAACTCTGTGCCCAATAGCCTGGCCTCACCCGACTCAAGTCAACCCACCGGAGATCTGCACCTCCTACCATATAAAGCCTCATACGGCGCCATCTGAATGCTGGATTGATAACTGTTGTTGTAAGCAAAATCCGCCAATGGAAGGAACTGATCCCAAGACCCTCCAAACTCAATCACAACGTGTGGAGCATATCCTCAAGAACCTGAATAGTGCACTCGGACTGTCCGTTCGTCTGGGTGAAATGTTGTGCTCAACTCCACCCTGGTACCTAACTCCTGCTGAACGGCTCTCCAGAACCGTGAAGTGAACTGAGTACCTCTGTCTGAAATAATAGAAACTAGAATACCATGCAGATAAATGATCTCCCGAATACAAATCTCTGCCAACCACTCCGATGAATAAGTAGTCAGTACCATAATGAAATGGGCTGATTTGGTCAGCCGATCCATAATCACCCAAATAGCATCATGCTTCCTCAAAGTCCGAGGAAGTCCAACCACAAAGTCAATGGTGATCCGCTCCCACTTCCACTCTGGAAGCTCAATCTGCTGAAGTAACCCTCCCGGTCTCTGATTCTCACATTTGACCTGCTGACAGTTGAGACACTTAGCTACAAACTCTACTATATCCTTCTTCATTCTTCGCCACTAGTAGTGTTGTCTCAGATCCTGGTACATCTTCGTGGTACCCGGATGGATGGAATACCGCGAACTGTGGGCCTCAGCTAAAATCAACTCCCAAAGCCCATCAACATTGGGCACACAAATCCGACCATGCATCCTCAATACCTCGCCACCCCCAATGGTCACATCTCTGGCATCACCGTGATGAACCGTGTCCTTGAGGAGAAGTAAATGAGGATCATCGTACTGCCGCTCCCTGATACGATCGAATAAGGAAGACCGAGAAACCACACAAGCTAATACCCGACAAGGCTCAGAAAGATTCAATATCACGAACTGACTGTCTAAGGACTGAACATCTAATGCTAGAGGACTCTCAGCTGCATGAAGGTATGCCAAACTCTCCGCCCGGCGACTCAAGGTGTCGGCCACCACATTGGCCTTTACCGAGTGGTATAATATAGTGATTTCATAGTCCTTTAGCAACTCTAACCATCTACGCTGGCGCAAATTTAGATCCTTTTGCCTGAATATGAGCTGCAAACTCCGGTGATCCGTAAATATCTCACAGGGAACACTATATAAATAATGACGCCAGATCTTCAAGGCATGAACAATGGCAGCTAACTCAAGATCATGGACATGGTAATTCTTCTCATGTATCTTCAATTGTCTGGATGCGTAGGTAATCACCCTACCGTCCTGCATCAACACCGCTCCAAGGCCGACTCATGAGGCATCATAATAAACTGTATAAGACCCCGAACCAGTAGGCAATATCAAGATTGGGGCTGTAGTCAAATCTGTCTTGAGATTCTGAAAGCTCGCCTCACACTCCTCTTTCCCCTGAAATGGGGCACCCTTCTGGGTCAATCTAGTCATAGGGGCTGTAATCGATGAAAATCCCTCCACAAAACGACGGTAGTAGCCCGCCAAGCCAAGGAAACTGCGAATCTCTGTAACTGGGGACGGCCTAGGCCAACTCTGCACGGCCTCTACCTTCTTCGGATCCACTCGAATACCCTCACTCGATACCACATGGCCTAAGAATGCCACAGAACTCAACCAAAACTCACATTTTGAGAACTTTGCATACAACTTCTTCTCTCTCAGGGTCTGAAGCACTGTCCTCAGGTGCTGCTCATGATCTTCCTGACTCCGAGAGTAGACAAGAATATCATATATGAAAACAATGACGAACGAGTCGAGATATGGCCTGAACACACTGTGCATCAAATGCATAAATGTTGCGGGGGCATTAGTCAGCCCGAATGACATAACTAGAAACTCGTAATGGCCATACCGAGTCCTGAAAGCAGTCTTCGGAATATCCGGCTCCTGAATCTTCAACTGATGGTAACCTGAGCGCAAATAAATCTTAGAAAATACATGTGCGCCCTGAACCTAGTCAAATTAAGCATCAATACGAGGCAAGGGATAATGGTTCTTCACTGTAACCCTATTCAACTGGAGATAATCAATACACATGCGCATAGAACCATCCTTTTACTTCACAAACAAGACAGGAGAACCCCAAGGTGAAACACTGGGTCGAATAAAACCCTTATCAAGCAATTCTTGTAACTGATCCTTCAACTCAGGAGGAGCCATATGATACGGAGGAATGGAAATGGGCTGAGTACCCGGCAACAAATCAATGCCAAAATCAATGTCTTTATCGGGCGGCATGTCCGGAAGATCAGCTGTAAGCACATCGGAGTAATCCCGTACCACTGGAACTGAATCAACAGAAGGGGGTATCAACACTGACATCTCTCACATGAGCTAAATACGCGGCACACTCATTCTCAACCATACGCTGAGATTTAAGGAAAGAGATAACTCTACTGGGAGTGTGGTCTAAGGTACCACTACACTCAACACGCGGAATACCTGGCATAGCCAGCGTCACGGTCTCAGCGTGACAAGCAAGAATAGCATAATGGGGCAACAACCAGTCCATGCCCAAGATAATATCAAAATCCACCATATTGAGTACAATGAATCCGCACTGGTCTCAAAACCACGAATAGTAACCAAACACGACCGATAAACGCGGTCCACAACAAGAGAATCTCCCATAGGAGTAGAAGCATAAATAGGAAAACTCAAGGAAATCCCAAGGTACACTCAAATGCGGAGCAAAAACAATAAAAGGCACATAAGTATAAGCGGAGCCTAGCTCGAATAGAATCGGTACACCTCTATAACAAACCATGAAAATACCTGTGATGACAGAATCGGAGACAACAGCCTCGGCAAGGGTAGGTGGGGTAACAACTGGGTTTGTAACCATAGCCTGAGAACTCTGCTGAGCACGTTGTGGCTGAAAAGTCTGTGAAGATGCACCCCTACTAAGTCTGGGGCAGTCCCTAACCAGATGGCGGGTGTCACCACACTCAAAGCAACCTCGTGGCCGACGTGGGTGTGGAATCTGTGCAGTATGGGTACTCCAAGACCCCTGAACACCTAAAACCCGGTGTAAAATCTGAGATGCAAGCTGAGCTGGCTGGCCCACAAAACCTCTACCATGCCGTACTCTTCCTCCAAAATAAGGGCCATCGGGTCTCCTCAATATACGAGGTCTACTCACTCCTTTGTACTCTCCCTCCTGACCTCTTTTGTCCTCTCTCTCCTGGACCCACATGTCCCCTACTCCGCGAGGGGTCCTCACCACCCGCTGAACTGGGACCACATGTTGTGTCGGCATGACACCTGGAACCTGACCAATGAGAACTCGCTGCTCTGGAGTGGGGGCTACGGGAGTTTGGGTCCCTCCCCCGATATGTGAAATAGTCAGTACAACCCGAATCAATCCCGCCTGAGTCAATGTACCAAACATGCTCAGGAATTGTGTCAAAGTCTCCTGAAGGGTTGGAGTAGTAGTAGCTGTAGGCGTGTCAGGTGACTGGACCGCAGCTGGATCTGATGGTGGTACCTCTGTGGCGGCTCGTGCAGGTTCTCTCGCTGCACCACGTGCGCATCCCCAACCTCTGACGATCGCGGTAGAGGGCGCAGATGCCTAATCGTCCTGAGTAGCACGTGTCCTCACCATCTGTGAGAGAGTAGAAGATAGAGGTTTAGAATTGATGTCAAAAGAAATATCTCATGACAAGGAAATCAAATAAAGTGAAGATTTTTTCCTAAACAGTTACATAGCCTCTCGTAGATAAGTATTGACGTCTCCGTACCGATCAGCGAGACTCTAATAAATCGGCATGTGTTCTGTGACTCCTATGAACCTAGAGCTCTGATACCAACTTGTCACGACCCCAGATCGCCCTCCGTGAACATGTCGTGATGGCACCAAGTCCCTATAACTAGGTAAGCCTAACAATGCAGAAAAAAAACATAACTTGCGGAATAATTAAGTAAAAACTGAACAAATCTAAAAGAAAAACTGTATATAAATGCCACTTGGCATATTCAACCCAAAAAATAATGCGAAAGTCTATTATATCCCCCAAAACCCGGAAACTCAAGGGAAACACAGGCTAACAGAAATGTACTACACTCCTCTAACTCCAGAATGTCTAAACAACTGAAAAGAAGGAAAAGCTTTCCCCTAAGGCTGGAATAAGATAGAGACTCCTAGTCTGCGGACGCGGCAGATGTACCTCGAAGTATCTTCTATGTCTCTCAACCTCGGGGATAGTGCGCCTGGGTGGAGGTACCTGGATCTGCACATGAAAAACATGCGCAGAAAAGGGAATGAGTATACCCCAGCGGTACTTAGTAAGTGCCAAGCCTAACCTCGGTCGGGTAGTGACGAGGAAGGTCAGGGTCCTACTGAGGTTAAACAATATAATAGGAATTTACAGTATGAAAACAGACAGAAATAATGAATACATCAGTGAAATAAAACAGGTCAAACAAGGCAATATCCAAACACAAGAACAGAGTAACACGGAATATGAACAACTCAATAACAATGGTAACAATGAGGATCTCCCAGGATACCGTCTTGTAGTCCTTTTCTAGTGGATCTCCCGGGATAATGTCCCGTAGTCCATCATATGTATATCCGAAGGATCTCCCGGGATACCGTCCCGTATTCCAATTACCAGTGTGCAGGGGGATCTCCCGGGATACCGTCCCGTAGTCCCAAAGTAAATGTGCAGGGGGATCTCCCGGGATACCGTCCCGTAGTCCCAAAATAAATGTGCAGGGGGATATCCCGGGATATCGTCCCGTAGTCCAAAAGTAAATATGCAGGGGGATCTCCCAGGATACCGTCCCGTAGTCCCAAACTAAATATGCAGGGGGATCATCTCCTGGGATACCGTCCCGTAGTCCCAAAGTAAATACGCAACAACAACAAGAAGACATTCAGAAATAGAGTGCAAAAATAAAAGGCAACAAGTAGTTCTAGCCTAACATGCTTCACGTAGTACGATTAAAGAAACTTAAGCAAATAGGAAATTCAAGTCAACTAGGCATGCTTTTCTAAACTAACATAGGCTATAATTGCAAGCAGAATAAAGTAGGTAAGAACGAAACTCAGTCTAAATATTTAAGGTAAAACCGAGTTTTCAACAATTAGCACAAGTACGCGCTCGTCACCTTATGTACAAGGCATTCAATTACCAAATATCACATCCTAAGGGGAAAGGTCCCCCGCTCAAGGTTAGACAAGCCACTTACCTCGAACCGGCTCAAAATCAACTCGAAACCACTCGTTTTCCACGAGTATCCGACTCCAAATGGCCCACAACAATATATAAATTGGACATGACAGTAATATATCAGGAATTAAACACGATGCATCAATATATGTCTGTAACTCTGCATACCAGCATGAATTCATATAGAATCAAGAATGATGTGTATTCATTAATCAAGCTCTCATAAGGTGGTCCACTCAGTACTAGAATACGGCTTTCAGGCCCAGGGAAGTCCATCCCGAATATTACATAAACACAAGTGACACAGTCACCAAGTACTGAGGAATAAGGCCGATCCAGCCCCCACGGAGAAATCCATCTCCGGAACATAATAACCACGGAGAAATCCATCTTCGAAATATAATAACCACGGAGAAATCCATCTCCGGAATATAATAACCACGGAGAAATCCATCTCCGGAATATCTATACGCTCACTGGGGGTGTATAGACTCCGGAGGAGCTCCTTTCAGCCCAAGCGCTATATCAAGCCAACGAAGGCATGATTTCAGGATCGCTGCGGTGTGCAGTCTGACCTCATAACTGTCTCAAAACCAGGCTCCAAGCCTCCCTCAGTCAGTACCTTCCAGTCTCACTCACAATGCTCTAACATATGAAAATCAGCTCAAATCAATGATAATATAGAATAAACTAGCAACTTAAAAGACTGAGGGATGAAACATATACTATAACAGAACTGAGTACATGAAACCAATAATCACAGATAGAGACAGCAATAATCGACCATTCCGGTCTAAACACATCGGCGTGAAGCCTTAACATTTATACTTAGCATGATTTCTATTTCGTTCAAGGTAATTACCACCTTCACAATACAATATCAGTCTGAGATAACCAGTAGACAGTGCCATGGGATGAGCCAGGCTACAAATATTCGGTACACGTCTGCATGCCCGTCACTTGGCAAGTGCGTCACCTTAATTAACAACAAATATCAAATAGTTTGGGGTTTCGAACCCTCAGTTCGAAGTTTGAAAGTGTTACCTACCTCAAAACCGGCTAACACACTACTCCGCAGTTCCCTTGCCTCTAAATTCGGCCTCCGGGTGCTCCAAATCTACTAAAAATCAGATGTTTATCATTATAATATGCTAAGGAACTAATCCCAATCGAAATGTATCAAAATTACTCAAAAATCCCGAAATTGGTCAAAACCCGACCCCCGGGCCCACATCCTGAAATTCAGAATTTTTTTATACCAAACTGTTCTTCTTCATTTCACGAGTATGTACATATAAAGAACACTAAATTCGGAGTCCAAATGACCCCTCAAACCACCATTTTAAGGATTCTTAATCCCAAGCCCTAATCACCAATTTACACTGATTTTCCCAAATTTCCACCATAAATCCGACCTTTAATCATATATAAACGAGTTTAGAGTCCAAATACTTTGGTGAAGAACTATCAAATCCCCTCTTCAAAACCCTTCCAAAAGCTTCAAACACGGATGAAATATTGAGAAAATGGCTAAAATTCGCGAAGGCATGTTTTTATACCTTCTGTCCAGTAGGTCCGCACCTGCGACCACTTACCCGCACCTGCGGATCCCAGGTGCGCACCTGCGGAAAAATCCTAAGGGCCTCAAATCTCGCACCTGCAATTGACCTCCCGCACCTGCGGCCTCGCAGGTGCGGCAATTACCTCGCACCTGCGAAAATCCCCTCACTTGGCCAACTTCCGCACCTGCGGTGCCACGTCTGCTCCTGTGGAACCGCACCTGCAGCTCCCCATCCGCAGGTGCGATAACAACAGTAACAGAACCTCAGCAGTGACAAAATCATTCCAAACTCCTCGTTGACCATCCGAAACCATCCCGAGCCCCTAGAGACCCCAACCAAACATACCCACACATCATATATGATCATTCAAACTTAGTCGAGCCTCCGAAACATCAAACATAACATCAAAACACCAGAATCACATCAAATTCAAGCCTAAGAATTTTGAAATTTCTAAAATCCTCCAACGATGCCGAAACTACCTAAAACAACTCCGATTAACCTGAAATTTTGCAGACATATCCAAAATGACATTATGAACTTGTTCCAACTGTCGGAATTCCATTCCGACCTCGATAGCCTATTTTCCACTGCCGACCGGAAATCGCCAAAAACTAACTTTCGCCAATTCAAGCCTAATTCTACATCGGACATCACAAAAATATTCCGAACACACTCTTAAGTCCCAAATCACCTAACGAAGCTATCCGAGCCATAAAATCTGCATTCCGAGGTCGTTTCCCGATAAACCAACTCTCAGCTGACTTTTCCAACTCTAAGGCTATTTTTAAAGACTAAGTTACCGAAATCCTCATTTAACCATTATGATTTCAAGCCTATCTACTCTAACACATCAATAATAGAATAATCAATCCATGACAAGTCAATGACATCAATAAAAGTGCAAGTTCTACGTAACGACAGACCGGGTCGTTACATTCTCCCCCACTTAAACATACGTTCGTCCTCGAATGTCACTAGAGTTGTTCCAACACCACCAAAAATTGTTGTGTAACCTTCCATGCACATATTCGGAGGTGATCCCATGTCACCCTACCCCATCTACGTCTAATAACACAACATAACTGAAATTTCATTATCAAATCCTGACCCATAACCTTAAAACCAAGTTTTCACTTCTGAAATAATTTACAAGTTCAAATTTCCACGACTATAAGCTGAAATAGTCGGAACACGTTGTATCAAACCATATCCGTAACCCAAGATAAAATCACATAATATACCGCGTGGCTCAACCACTCATAGCGATAACTCTTAACCACAATATCTGTTCAAACAACCCAATACCGGTACATACCCTCTTATCAAACCATGTATCGTTCTAACACTTCCATATACTGCCGATGATGAAAGAAACACGTATAACCTAGTAACCATTCGCCCGATCAGTATCAATACCATCCAGAGCCATAACTTTTTTAACTTGTGCACTCAATAGCCACATACCAAGAGTTCAATTCATTAAATAAAGAAGGCTCGCACAAGAGGGATATCCTTCCACTAACACTTACCATTACCACATCATACTAAAAGTCTGATACACATCGTGAAACCATATCACACAAATTGGACACCAAGGATCATACCTCTACCTAACCGAGCTGCAAAGCATGATCCCATCCAACCGCTGGATCCCATGACACACTCCAAACCACCTTGCTCAAAATCAATAACCATGCAAAATTCGACATCAATTAATCAAAGTGCATTTCCATAATCACGGGAAATCGGACGATACCGTGCCACCCGAACCAGAAAGAACATAACCAACACGTCTCAATCCTGCAACATCCAATTACTTACCTTACTCAAATCTCGCTATACAGCCCCGATAGGACTACATCATATGCACATATATAACCAACGATCACAACTCCTCGAACACCGAAAGGTAACTCATAGATCACTCTAAGACACGAATAAGTTCAATGACAATCAAATGGTACATCCCTCAACAATAGCATTTCCTAGTCAACAATTCTGACTCGCTGCTGACCACACACCCATACCGGCCTACCAATAACTCTAAGTCAACTTTGGTCACCCACAATAGGTAGATAACTCTCCGAACATTCATAATGACTGAATCATTACATATACTAACACCTGACTAGCTTTGCTCACATCTTAGTAGTTCACAACTACAAAAATAATTTGTTCATGAAAACTCCCAGTCTCAAAAATCCAGGAGGCGCACCAATTACCATATCTGACCCTAATTCCACCACTCAAATATATAACACATCCCTGATGCTTAATCATTCCACAAGGGATACCCCCATAATTCCTCTATTTCACCAAGGAACCTTGAATATCAACAGTCGATCCAACGAAAGAGTGTCGTAACACCAATGAAGCACCCTTATTCAACACATTTCCTTAAAAACATTGTCCTTAATGAATGTATACTCTCATCTAGCCACCCAATAGTGGTATTCTTTACCTTATTATCTGAAGCTACTAGTTCTGACCTTCCTTCCAGAACTGAACCGTGACCTCACATATGCCACTCTCCACTATACACAAAATACCGCATATGCCATGCAATCCTATGATAAATATGAGGACTTCATGCTCCCTTCCTAGCCACAACAACTACGTACCCAACTAGCCAAGAACTTTCCATTCGATCCCATCTAGAAACAAGATCACTATACATCACCTGCCCCTCACGCCCGTAGAAATATACATTTCCAACTGTGGTAGAAACCATTAAGAACTCCCGAATCACACTTATACAACACCAAACCGTCACGACTGAACCCTTCTAACTCAACCAAGCTACGCATGCCACCAAATTCCAAGAGAATTGCTAATAATCATCTGTAACAACTCATTACCTTATAAACGCCCAAAGAACTAACCATATCCCTTATTATCCCGATCCAACCTACTACCAAGTTGTCCTATTTATTCAAGTTCCTTCTGACTTACCTTCGAATTGATACTCCTTCTCGCCATAATACCACAATTCTCAATCCCGACTCACCGCACGAAACCCGAGTATAAAAAAAATACCATCTAAGGCTCATAGGCCGCTGAATACTCCCTCAATTATCCCCAAATGCACCACATTAGAAATACTTACCCTGAAGAGACTTCCTATAAATTTAAAGTCATTACCTTCACTTTCCTAATACTGGTGGATAGAATCGATGATAATGCAAATACATCACAAGCCTTGACATCTTTCCCGTAATCTAAGTTCTAGCCCTTCTCACACCTTGAAGATCCTCGATCGCTAGATATAACCTTGAATCTGTCTGAACCATTCTCGCGCCATTTACTCTACGAAATCTCAATTACACTAACCAAGTAAACAGAACGACCTGACCCCGCTTGCAATCCAATATGTAACGACCCGACTCGTCATTTTGCGTTATCGGACCCCGTTACCCTAAATGAAACTACCCTTAGCGGGTTTTTTTTAATGATTTATGACTTGTGGGAACTGGTGGTCCAGGATTACGAGGAGTTTAGTGTGTTATAGGAACAATTGGTTCCTTAAGGTTGGCCTTTAAGGCCAAGTTTGACGTCGGTCAACATATTGGGTAAACGACCTCGGAATTGAGTTTCGTCGATTCTGGTAGCTTCGTTTGATGATTTTGGACCTGGACATATGTTCGGAATGGGTTTCTGATGACCCCTGGACATTCCGGCGCCTATTATATCCTTAAGTTCATATTTTGGTTTGGGACGTGTTTTTGTATTATCGAGGTCCGAATGCAATTCCGAGACCAGGAATAGTTCCGTTATGTTAATTATGACTTGCCTGCAAAATTTGGTGTCATTTCCAGTGGTATAGGTCGGTTCGGCGCGTGATTAGCGAAGTCTAGAAAACTTAAAGTTCTTAAGTTTGGTTCTTGGGGGTTTGGAGGTGTGATTTTGAGTTTAACCATTGCTTTGGGTGTTCCGAAGGCTCGAGTGAGTCGTATTATGATTTGGGACTCGTTGGTATATTTAGACTAGGGCTCGGGTGGGCCCAGGTGCCTCTCGGGCACCCATCGGGGCTAATAACTAGCAAAACATAGCTGTTTGTGCACCTGTCCTGGTGTGACCGCAAGTGCGGTTGCCAAGTCGCAGGTGCGGGACCGCTCCTGGGTCCCCAGCATTGCAGGTGCGAAAACACATGGCCTGGCCAATTATCGCAGGTGTGGAAAATATTCCACAGGAGCGGAGCCGCAGATGCGGTCTCCACTCCGCAGGTGCAGTCCCAGGCTCCCCAACCCATTTTCGCAGGTGCGAGATTTCTCTTGCAGGTGCGAGACCGCAGGTGCGGTCCTCGAGCCGCAGGTGCGAAAATACTGTCCAGACAATGTGTATTTATACACGGGTTTTAAACCCATTTTCTCATTTTCTTCTTCTTCCTTGGGCGATTTTCCACCATTGTTGAGGGGCTATCGACCTGATCATTTAAGGTAAGTAAACTTTATTCAATAATTAGCTTCATGCATGGATTTCTAGCTTAATTAACTACATAAATTAGTGAAAAATCAAGAATTGGGTAGTAACCTAGAGCTTGTGATAATTTGAGAATTTACCCGCCATTTAGCTATGAAATCAAGTGGAAATCATATATTTGTGATCCTTAGGCTATGGGTGAGCGTTTCCTTCGAGAATTATTGAAATCCGAGCATGTGGTCCCGGGGTCGGATTTTAGAATTTCTTCAAGAATGGTGAATTTACTAAACGAGTAGGAGAATTTCCATACGTTGAGCATAAATTAATGAATTTGTATACCTTTTGGCTAGTTTCGAGTCCTCGGGTATAGAGTTAGGAGTTTCGGGCGCGTTCTCGATTCGGGAAGTGAATTTGGCACGAGGTGAGTCTCCTTTCTAACCTTGTAAGAGGAAATTGTCCCCATAGGTAATTGTAAATGGTGGTTTTGTCCTTATTTGCGGGGGATGCATACGCACGAAGTGACGAGAGTCCGTGCGCAGCTACTATTATGCTTTGTCGGGTAGTTTAGGACTCACAAACATGCTTTATGTGTTGAATCTGTGATCTTGTATATGGATTAAGTAGCCTAATGTCTTGAATATCACATGTGAAGGCCTAAGGAGTCATGATTGAAGTTTATATCTCTAAAGGGCCCTTCAAACTCCTCATCGGAAGATTTATTCGGGCTCCAGGTCCTGTCGGAGCCTTGACCCCCGACTCACAATATAGCCTTGGAGTCATCAATGATAAATAGGATATTGGCATTCTCACACTGTTAGTATGTCCCCTACTAAATTATCTGGAAATTTCCTGCTAATCATGAATTGGAATTTATATGGGAACCCGAGTCGTATGGATGGTTCGCGAACGGGGTAGCCTTAATATTATATTAACCCGAGTGGCAGGTTCGATTCGCGAGCGGGGTGGACTTGGTATTATATTAACCGTGTCGCATGTTCGATTCGCGAACGGGGAAGATATATGCATCTATGGTTCGGGCTATTCGACCCTCAGCATTTACTTTTCACGTCGTGATGACCGTACGTTTATATCTTGTTATGTGTTTGGAAAATTGTGAGAAGCCCTGTAAAAATTGTTATTTTCATGAAAAGAAAGAAGGATAACTGATATGCCATGGAAAACGATGGCGCGAGGGTAATAGTGATTGTTATTTGATGCTCATTTCCTTATTACTTTTCATTACCGCTACTACTGGTTAGCCTGTACTCATTACACATTTTCTGACCCTAGTAAGTATCACGTCGACCTCTCGTCACTACTTCTTCAAGGTTAGGCAGGATACTCATTGGGCACATATTTGTTTATGTACTCATACTAAGCTTCTATACTTAATTGTACAGGTTTTGAGGCTGGTGCATATGGTTATCCGGCCGGAGCTTGATATATATATCTTCTGGACCTGACTCCACGGTGAGATGTCTTCCTTGGCGATCCTCAGCTGGACTATGGAGTCATCTTTTGTTTGTTTTTGTCTACATCTTTCAGAAAGTAGTACAACATGTATCATCTTTTGTATATTCTGCTAGATTGCCTATTGACTTGTGACACTAGTTCCTGGCATGCACATAGTAGACTCTTATTTTGGGACTGTATATATTGGATCACGATCTTTTTGGTTGTATTTATTTAAATTGGTTAATGTTTCCGCTTTTAATTAAATGACCTAAGTTTAAAAACTTGATAAGTGTGGGGTTGGGATGTCAAATAAGGGTAACCTCACTAGTAAACAATTGTTGGCTTGCCTGACTCCAGTGTTAGGCGCCATCACGACCTGTGTCGTATTTTGGGTCGTGACAACATGGTATCAGAGCACTAGGTTCACGTAGGTCTCACAAGTCATGGGCAAACCTAATAGAGTCTCGCGGATCGATACAGAGATGTTTGTATTTATCTTCGGGAGGCTATAGGGTGTTAGGAAACCTCTCTTTATTCATGATCTATCGTGCAATTGATGGTATACTAAATATCATTCTTTTATTCTCTCACAGATTGTGAGGACGCGTACGTATGGTAGAGGCCGGGGAAGGGCACCGACCCGAGGTAGGGGACGGAGGCATCCCAGAGCTATTCCAGTTGCACCACCAGCGGATCCTCTTATAGAGGAGCAGGGGAAGGTGCCCCCAGCGGGTCCTGCTCCAGTGAAATTCTTGACGGCGCCAGGCTTTCAGGAGTTCATGGGTCGTATGTTGAGATTTATGGATACTATGTCCCAGGCTGGTTTATTTCCAGCGGATCCTGACACATCTCAGGCAGGAGGGGGAGCCCAGACCCCTAATGCCCAGGTCGTAGGCCAGACAGCCGTACTTCATCATACCCCGGGTACACTGCCCGTGAGTGGGGTTCATCCTGTAGTAGTAGCACCTGAGCCCAGACCAGCTGCGACGGTGATCCGCAGAAGTTATTAGACAGATGGACTCGATTGCATCCTCCGGTCTTCGGGGGTGAGCAAGGCGTGGATGCCCAAGATTTCATTGACAGGTGCAGGGACCGACTGCACAACATGAGGATATTGGAGTCCCATGGAGTGGACTTCGCTACCTTCCAGTTAGAGGACAGAGCTCGCAGATGGTGGAAGTCATATATTCTCAGCAGGCCAGCAGGTTCTCCTCCTATCACTTGGGAGCAGTTCACTCAGATGCTCCTAGACAGATATATTCCACCCTCTGAGAGGGAAGAGCTGCGGTATCAGTTTGAGCAGCTGGAGCAGGGGAAGCTGTCAGTGACAGACTACGAGGACATATTTTCAGAGTTATCTCGCCATGCACTCATGATACTACCTTCCGATGCTAAGAGAGTACGGAGATTTATAGTCGGGCTGCATCCAGGCATTAGGACCAGCATGGCCCGAGAGGTGGAGATGGGGACTCCTTATCAGTTAGTAGTGGAGATTGCTCGTAGGATCGAGGGTATCGGTTGAGGGTCATGGAGCAGGTACAGCCGGATAAGAGAGCCAGACATTCCGGGGATTTCAGAGGTGCCCCAGTTAAGGGCAAGGGTCAGTTTGGTAGGGGTCAGCCCAGCAGGCCCCCATATTCAGCACCACCACCACCACCTCCTCGTGGTGCTCCAATAAGGCCTTACTTCAATGTTATACCAGAGGGTTCTCATCGTCCCCCAGTTATCCAGGGTTCTACTTTAGGGCAGCAGGTCGTGCCTCCAGTGATATGTTACGAGTGCGAGGATCTCGGCCATATTAGGAGGACTTGTACCAGGTTTTGGGGCAAGTCAGTGCAGCAGGGTTACCAGACTATGAGTCCAGCACCAGCAGTTCGGCCACCTAAAGGTGGGGGACAGGTCGGCAGGGGTCGTCCTAGAGGTGGAGGCCAGTCAGGGGAGGTCAGCCGACTCTTGTTCATTCTGGCGGGGCTCAGTCCTCCGGTGCTCCAGCCAGATTCTATGCTTTTCCGGCCAGATCAGATGTAGTGGCCTCAGACGCCATGATCACAGGTATTATTACAGTATGTGGTAGAGAGGAATCAGTGTTATTAGATCCAGGATCCACTTATTCCTATGTTTAGGTCTTATTTTCTCATTTCCTGGATGTTCCTCGTGAGTCCTTGGGTTCTCCTATATGCGTGTCCACTCTTGTGGGCGATTCTGTTGTAGTAGACCGGGTTTGTCGGTCCTGTATGGTCACATTCTGAGGGTTCGAGACTCGAGCAGATCTCTTATTCCTCGACATGGTTGATTTCGAGATCATTTTAGGAATGGATTGTCTATCTCCTTATCATGACGTGCTAGATTTACATGCCAATAAAGTTACTTTAGCCATACCAGAGTCGCCTAGGCTGGAGTGGAGAGGTTCCTCAGTTAGTGCAGCCAGCCGGGTTATTTCATTCTTGAAGGCTCGACATATGGTCGAGAAAGGTTGCCTGGCCTATTTTGCTTATGTGCGGGACACCGCCGTCGAGTCTTCGATGATTGATTCCATGCCAGTTGTTCGAGAGTTTGCTGATGTATTTCCTTCGGATCTTCCGGGCATGCCTTCGGACCGTGATATTGACTTCTGCATTGATTTAGCTCCAGACACCCAGCCTATATCCATTCCCTTGTATCGTATGGATCTGAAAGAGTTGAACGAGTTGAAGGAGAAGCTTGAGGAGTTGTTAGCTAAAGGATTCATCAGACCGAGTGTATCGCCGTGGGTTGCTCCAGTTCTATTTGTGAAAAAGAAGGATGGTCTATGCGGATGTGTATTGATTACCACCAATTGAACAAGGTTACCATTAAGAACAAGTATCTCTTCCCGCGCATCGATGATTTGTTTGACCAGTTGAAGGGTGCTCGTGTGTTTTCTAAGATTTATTTGAGATCGGGGTATCATCAGTTGAGGATTCGGGCTTCAGATGTCCCGAAGACTGCTTTTCGTACGAGATATGGCCATTATGAGTTCTTGGTGATGTCTTTTGGCTTGACTAATGCCCCAGCAGCATTCATGGACTTGATGAATAGGGTGTCCAGGCCGTATATTGATTCCTTTATCATTGTCTTCATTGATGACATTTTGATTTACTCACGTAGCCTGGGGGAGCACGAGCAGCATTTTAGAGTTGTGCTCCAGACTTTGCGAGAACAGAAACTATATGCTAAGTTCTCCAAGTGTGAGTTTTGGTTGGATTCCGTGGCATTTTTGGGGCATGTGGTATCCGGGGAGGGTATCAAGGTTGATCCTCAGAAGATCGAGGTAGTTCAGAGTTGGTCGCGTCCTATTTCAGCTACAGAGATCCGGAGCTTTTTGGGCCTAGCAGGCTATTATCACCGATTTGTGGAGGGGTTCTCTTCTATTGCAGCTCCATTGACTAGATTGATTCAGAAGAATGCCCCGTTCAGATGGTTTGATGAGTGTGAGGCGAGCTTTCAGAAGCTCGAGTCAGCATTGACCTCAGCGCCAGTCCTAGTATTGCCTTCCGGTTCTGGGATGTACACCGTATATTGCGACGCTTCACGCGTTGTCTTGGGGTGTGTATTGATGTAGGAGGGGAGAGTTATTTCTTATGCTTCGCGCCAGCTGAAGGTTCATGAGAAGAATTACCATGTGCACAATTTGGACTTGGCGGCGATTATTCATGCTCTTAAGATTTGGAGGCACTACTTGTATGGAGTGTCCTGTGAGGTTTATATAGACCACCTTAGCTTGCAGCACTTGTTCAAGCAGAAGGATCTTAATTTGAGTCAGCGCAGATGGCTTGAGTTGTTGAAGGACTACAATATCACCATTCTTTATCACCCGGGCAAGGATAATGTGGTAGAGATGCTTTGAGCAGGAAGGCGGAGAGTATGGGTAGCTTGACTTATATTGTAGCGGAGGAGATACCTCTAGCCTGGGACATTCAGTCCTTGGTCAATCGCCTGGTGAGATTAGATCTTTCAGAGCCTCGTCGAGTTCTGGCACATGTGGTTGCTCAGTCTTCATTGTTGGGAGAGATTAAGGCCCGACAGTTCTATGATCCGTGCTTAGCACAGCTTCGGAAGACAGTGGTTCAGGGTAGGGCAAATGAGGTTACTATTGGCGAGGATGGTGTTCTGAGAATTCAGGGCCGCTTATGTGTTCCTAATGTTGATGGCCTGAGGGAGAGGATTCTAGAGGAGGCATAGAGTTCTCGGTATTCTATTCATCCTGGTGCTACGAAGATGTATCGTGATTTGAAGCAGCATTTCTGGTGGAGGCGAATGAAGAAGGACATTGTGGAGTTTGTGACCAGGTGCCTTAACTGCCAGTAGGTTAAGTATGAGCACCAGAGGCCAGGAGGCCTACTTCAGCAGATGCCCATTCCTGAGTGGAAATGGGAGCGCATTGATATGGACATCGTGGTTGGGTTGCCTCGGACTTTGCGGAAGGTTGACGCGGTTTGGGTCATTGTGGATAGATTGACCAAGTCGGCGCATTTCATTCCAGTGGCTACTACTTATACATCTAAGAGGTTGGCCCAGATCTACATTCGGGAGATAGTCCGGTTGCATGGTGTGTCGGTGTCCATTATATCAAATCGAGGTCCTCAGTTCACCTCGCACTTCTGGAGAGCATTGCATAGTGAGATGGGCACCCAAATAGACCTCAGCACATCATTTCATCCTCAGACCGATGGTCAGTCGGAGCGTACAGTTCATATATTGGAGGACATGCTCAGGGCATGTGTGATTGATTTCGGAGGTCAGTGGGACCAGTTCTTGCCTTTGGCCGAGTTTGCTTATAATAATAGTTATCAGTCCAGCATTGAGATGGCACCATTTGAGGCTTTGTATGGTCGGCGATGCCGTTCTCCTATTGGGTGGTTTAATCCTGGCGAGGCTAAGTTATATGGCACCAACCTGGTGAGGAATGCCTTGGAGAAGGTGAAGTTGATTCAGGAGAGGCTCCGTACAGCACAGTCCAGAAAGAAGAGTTACGCGGATCAGAGGGCACTTGATGTATCCTTTATGGAGGGAGATAGGGTCCTGTTGAAAGTCTCACCTATGAAGGGTATTATGAGGTTTGGGAAGAAGGGCAAGCTGAGCCCGAGGTTTATAGGTCCATTCGAGGTGTTGAGACGAGTTGGGGAGGTTGCTTATGAGCTTGCCTTGCCTCCCAGTTTATCAGGAGTTCACCCAGTTTTTCATGTATCCATGCTCCGGAGGTACCACGCCGACTTCTCTCATGTGGTTGATTTCAGCACTATTCAGTTGGATGAGAGGTTGGGCTATGAGGAGGAGCCAGTTGCTATCGTTGATAGGAAGGACCGCCAGTTGAGGTCCAAGAGAGTTTCTTCCGTAAAGGTCCAGTGGAGGGTCCAACCAGTTGAGGAGGCAACCTGGAAGTCTGAGGAGGACATGTGAATCAGATATCCACACCTATTCGGAACTACAGGTATGATTCTAGACCCGTTCGAGGACGAACGTTTGTTTAAGAGGTGGAGAATGTAACGAGCCGACCGGGTGTTTTGCGTTATCGGACCCCGTTCCCCTAAATGAAACTACCCTTAGCGGTTTTTTTTTTATGATTTATGATTTGTGGGAACTGGTGGTCCGGGATTCAGAGGTGTTTAGTGTGTCATAGGAACAATTGGCTCCTTAAGATTGGCCTTTAAGGCCAAGTTTGACTTCGGTCAATATTTTGGTAAACGACCTCGGAATCGAGTTTCATCGGTTCGGTAGCTTCGTGTGACGATTTCGGACCTGGGCATATGTTCGGAATGGGTTTCCGATGACCGGGGGGGATTTCGGCACCTATTATTGAATAAGAAGTTCCTTAAGTTCATATTTTAGTTTGGGACGTGTTTTTGTGTTATCGAGGTCCGAACGGAATTTCGAGATCGGGAATAGTTCTGCTATGTTAATTATGACTTGCCTGCAAAATTTGGTGTCATTCCGAGTGGTATAGGTCGGTTCTGCGCGTGATTAGTGAAGTCTAGAAAACTTAAAGTTCTAAAGTTTGGTTCTTGGAGATTTGGAGGTGTGATTTTGAGTTTTAGCGTTGTTTTGGGTGTTCTGAAGGCTCGAGCGAGTCCGTATTATGATTTGGGACTCGTTGGTATATTTGGACTAGGGCTCGAGTGGGCCCAGGTTCCTCCCGGCACCCATCGGGGCTAAAAACCAGCAAAACATAGTTGCTGGTGCACCTGTTCTGGTGTGACCGCAGGTACGGTTGCCCAGTCGCAGGTGCGAAAACACGTGGCCTGGCCAATTATCGCAGGTGAGGTCTCCACTCCGTAGGTGCAGGCCCAGGCTCCCCAGCCCATTTCCGCAGGTGCGAGACCGCAGGTGCGGTCCTCGAGCCGCAGGTGCGAAAACACAGTCCATACAGTGTGTTTTTATACACGGGTTTTAAACCCATTTTCTCATTTCCTTCTTCTACCTTGGGCAATTTTCCACCATTGTTGAGGGGATATCGACCTGATCATTTAAGGTAAGTAAACTTTATTCAAGAATTAGCGTCATGCATGGATTTCTAGCTTAATTAACTAAATAAATTAGTGAAAAATCAAGAATTGGGTAGTAACCTAGAGCTTGTGATAATTTGAGAATTTACCCGCTATTTAGCTATGAAATCAAGTGGAAATCGTATATTTGTGATCCTTAGGCTATAGGTGAGTGTTTCCTTAGAGAATTATTGAAATCCGAGCATATGGGCCCGGGGTCAGATTTTAGAATTTCTTCAAGAATGGTGAATTTACTAAACGAGTAGGAGAATTTCCATTCGTTGAGCATATATTAATGAATTTGTATAACTTTTGTCTAGTTTCGAGTCCTCGGGTATAGAGTTCAGATTTTCCGACGCGTTCTCGGTCCGGGAAGTGAATTCGGCACGAGGTGAGTCTCCTTTCTAACCTTGTAAGAGGGAATTGTCCCCATAGGTAATTGTAAGTGGTGGTTTTGTCCTTATTTGCAGGGGGCTGTGTACGCACGAAGTGACGAGATTCCATGCGCAGATACTATTATGCTTTGTCGGGTAGTTTAGGACTCACAAACATGTTTTATGTGTTGAATTTGTGATCTTGTATATGGATTAAGTAGCCTAATGTCTTGAATCTCACATGTGAATGCCTAAGGAGTCATGATTGAAGTTTATATCTATAAAATTCTCACACTGTTACTATGTCCCCTACTAAATTATCTGGAAATCTCCTGCTAATCATGAATTGGAATTTATATGGGAACCCGAGTCGCATGGATGGTTCGCGAGCGGGGTAACCCTAATATTATATTAACCCGAGTCGCAGGTTTGATTCGCGAGCGGGGGTGGACTTGGTATTATATTAACCGTGTCGCATGTTTGATTCATCTATGGTCCGGGCCGTTCGACCCTCGGCAGTGCACATTTACTTTTCACGTCGTGATGACCGTACGTTTATAGCATGTTATGTGTTTTGGAAAATTGTGAGAAGCCCTGTAAAAATTGTTATTTTCATGAAAAGAAATAAGGATAAATAACTAATATGACATGGAAAAAGATGGCGCGAGGGTCATGCTCATTTCCTTATTACTTTTCATTAGTGCTACTACTGGTTAGCCTGTACTCATTCCACATTGTCTGACCCTAGTAAGTATCACGTCGACCTCTCGTCACTACTTCTTCGAGGTTAGGCGGGATACTCACTGGGCACATATCTGTTTATGTACTCATACTACGCTTCTGTACTTAACTGTACAGGTTTTGAGGCTGGTGCATCTGGTTATCCGGCCGGAGCTTGATATATATATCTTTTGGACCTGACTCCACGATGAGCTGTCTTCCTTGGCAATCCTCAGCTGGACTATGGAGTCATCTTTTGTTTGTTTCTGTCTACATCTTTCAGACAGTAGTACAACATGTATCATCTTTTGTATATTCTGCTAGATTGCCTATTGACATGTGACACTAATTCCTGCCATGCACATAGTAGACTCTTATTTTGGGACTGTATATATTGGATCACGATCTTTTCGGTTGTATTTATTTAAATTGGTTAATGTTTCCGCTTTTAATTAAATGACCTAAGTTTAAAAACTTGATAAGTGTGGGGTTGGGATGTCAAATAAGGGTAACCTCACTAGTAAACAACTGTTGTCTTGCCTGACTCCAGTGTTAGGCGCCATCACGACCTGTGTCGGATTTTGGTTCGTGACAACATACTAGGAAGGTAATCCACACCTTTGAAGCAACAAGCACGCTCATACATTGCACATTCTACACTTACCAGTACAACTTCATCATACAATGAATTCCACTATCCGTAAAGTACATTACAACTTGTATCCAAGAAATTTCCATTACTCGAGTCATTCCCAGACTTCACCTATGTAGGTCATAATTGATTCACCAATATACCTCGAACTGAAACCAATACAACACATAATCATGTAATCAACTTATCAATAACGAACTCCCCCACTTGGCTCAAAGCCAAGGATCACGACAAACAATACTATGCCCACACATTATCACTGCCACCATGTTGTGGTGGGATTCAACTAAATCCTCCGTAAGCTTATATGACCCAAACCATGTAACACTCAAATCAATTTCCAATCTCGCATCCACCATTGTGGTGGTCATGCCAACTCCCACAAGCGATCTAAACTCAAATTGCAACATGCATCATTTACTGATAGAGGGAACTTACTACAGATAAACATAAGGGTCACACACCTCAGGACAACCCGCAGGAGATACCCCTACATGCTAAATCTCAAAATGCTATCTCCCTATACACTTCTGAATATCATATCTATCACACAATCACTATACCTTCCTACAGTAGAACACAACCACTGCCTATCCCCGAGACATCCCATAAGCGGTATAAGAACCTGAAGCTGATGGCAATATTAACACTGGAGTTGTGGTCCAGGGATTCTTGAGCTTCTGGAAGCTCCACTCACACTCGTCTGACCACATAGATACCTTAGTTGGACCCCACGTGTCCCTAGAATGCTACTGAACTAAGCCAACAATTCACACTTGGAGAACTTCGCACAAAGCTCCTCCTCCCTATATGCTTGTAATACCATCATCAAATGCCGAGTATGTTATCCCTGTCTAAGAGAGTACGGCAGGATGCCATCAATAAATACATAACAAATGAGTTATAACACGGCTGAATACACCGTTAATAAAATACATGAACACTGCTGGGGCATTGGTCAATCCAAAAGACATCACCAGAAACTCATAACACAATAGAAAAATCTACTTCACTCCACAACCAAACCACACGAGAGGTCCTTCAATACACTCACAACTCGAAGCCATATCCTAACTCAATATAGACGTCAAATACTTAATGGTTCTTTCCACATTTCCTGCTAGTCCATTCTTGTCACAATCAAACAACCTGAACATATCTAACTATCAATCAAACTCACCACGTAGTCATCTAGTCACAAGGTTCCATCAATAAGGACACCAACGGACATATAAGTCCCCAATACATATGCTCATACAAATGAAATCTCGGTACTCAATCTACAGACAAAGATTCGGACTCAACTCCTCCAGACTGGACCCAAGCATGCTAAAATCACATCCCATTCATGGAAGTCACAAACCATCGGTGCACGGCTAATACCGAGCACTCACGTGCGCGTTTGAATACATGAAAGGAGTTCAAAGAATTACGCTTCAGGTTGAATCAATGGATTCACACGATAAGAGTTCGAGAATGTGAGATTTTTCCTAAAGGTTCTGCAGCCTCTCGAAGATAAGTACAGACGTCTCCGTACCGATCCGCAAGACTCTACTAAACCTGCTCATGACTGGTGAGACCTATTTAACCTAGCGCTCTGATACCAACTTGTCACGACCCATTTCCGGAGTCGTGATGGTTCATGTCGTGGAACCAGGCAAGACACCCGTTCTATCTAACTAAATACAATTTCCCATATAATGCCCTTTTTAACAAGTCTGAAATCAATAATAATAATAATAATAAATCCAATATTTTTGGGAAAACCAGTTTATGAAATTCAAAAAACCAAATCCTACTAACCCCGGATCAAGTGTCACACAGTCATGAGCTGCTAGTACTTAATACAACCAAAAAAAGAAAGGACCAACATAGTCTAAAAATAAATACAATGGTAGAAAAGTAAGAGAAGACGAGATCACGGTCGCCAGCTGCTACCTCGTCAACTCTGATGAAACTGCTACTACTCACTGACCAGAGCTGAATCCCGATGTACCTCAATCTGCACACAAGGTGCAGGGGGTAACGTGAGTACACTAACTCAGTAGTAATGAAACCAAACTACGGGCTGAGAGGTAGTGACGGACTAAACCTCCGATAATTCAAACAACAGTATATAAATTGGACATGACATTAATAAATCAGGCATTAAACACGATGCATCAATATATGTTTGTAACTTTGCATACCAGCATGAATTCATATAGAATCAAGAATGATGTGTACTCATTAATCAAGATCTCATAAGGTGGTCCACTCAGTACTAGAATACGTCCTTCAGGCCCAGGGAAGTCCATCCCGGATATTACATAAACACAAGTGACACAGTCACCAAGTACTGAGGAAAAAGGCCGATCCATCCCCCACTGAGAAATCCATCTCCAGAACATAATAACCACGGAGAAATCCATCTCCGGAATATAATAACCACGGAGAAATCCATCTCTAGAATATAATAACCACGGAGAAATCCATCTCCTGAATATCTATGCGCTCACTGGGGGTGTATAGACTTCGGAGGGGCTCCTTTCAGCCCAAGCGCTATATCAAGCCAACGAAGTCATGACTTCAGGATCGGTGCGGTGTGCAGTCTGACCTCATAATTGTCTCAAAACCAGGCTCCAAACCTCACTCAGTCAGTACCTTTCAGTCTCACTCACAATGCTCTAACATATGAAAATCAGCTCAAACCAATGACAATATAGAATAAATTAGCAACTTAAGAGACTGAGGCATGAAACATATACTATAATAGGACTGAGTAAATGAAACCAATAATCACAGATAGAGACCGCAATAATCGACCATTCCGGTCTAAACACATCGGCGTGAAGCCTTAACATTTATACTTAGCATGATTTCTATTTCGTTCAAGGTAATTACCACCTTCACAGTACAATATCAGTCTGAGATAACCAGTAGACAGTGCCATGGGATGAGTCAGGCCACAAATATTTGGTACCCGCTTGCATGCCTGTCACTTGGCAAGTGCGTCACCTTAATTAACAGCAAATATCAAATAGTTTGGGGTTTCGAACCCTCAGTTCGAAGTTTGGAAGCGTTACTTACCTCAAAACCGGCTAACACACTACTCCGCAGTGCCCTTGCTTCTAAATTCAGCCTCTGAGTGCTCCAAATATACCAACAATCAGATGTATATCTTTATAATGTGCTAAGGAACTAATCCCAATCGAAATGTATCAAAATTACTCAAAAATCCCGAAATTAGTCAAAACCCGACCCCCGGGCCCACATCCCGAAATTCAGAAATCTTTATACCAAAATGTTCTTCGTCATCTCACGAGTCCGTACATATAAAGAACACTAAATTCGGAGCCCAAATGACCCCTCAAATCACCATTTTAAAGATTCTTAATCCCAATCCCTAATCACCCAATTTACACTGATTTTTCCCTAATTTCCACCATAAATCCGACCTTTAATCACATATAAACGAGTTTAGAGTCCAAATACCTTGGTGAAGAACTATCGAATCCCCTATTCAAAATCCTTCCAAAAGCTTCAAACCCGGATGAAATATTGAGAAAATGGCTAAAATTCGCGAAGGCACGTTTTTATACCTTCTGTCCAGTGGGTCCGCACCTGCGACCACTTACCCGCACCTGTGGAAAAATCCTAAGGGCCTCAAATCCCGCACCTGCGATTGACCTCCCGCACCTGCGGCCTCGCAGGTGCGGCAATTACCTCGCACCTGCGGAAATCCCCTCACTTGGCCAGCTTCTGCACCTGTGCCACGTCCACTCCTGCGGAACCGCACCTGCGGCTCCCCATTCGCAGGTGCGATAACACCAGTAACAGAACCTCAGCAGTGACAAAATCATTCCAAACTCCCCGTTGACCATCCGAAACCATCTCGAGCTCTTCGGGACCCCAACCAAACATACCCACACCTCATATATGATCATTCAAGCTTAGTCGAGCCTCCGAAACATCAAACATAACATCAAAACACCAGAATCACATCAAATTCAAGCCTAAGAACTTTGAAATTTCTAAAATCCTCCAACGATGCCGAAACTACCTAAAACAACTCCGATTAACCTGAATTTTTGCAGATATATCAAAAATGACAGTACAAACCTGTTCCAACTGTCGAAATTCCATTCCGACCCCGATATCCTATTTTCCACTGTCGACCGGAAATCGCCAAAAACTAACTTTCGCCAATTCAAGCCTAATTCTACACCGGACATCAAAAAAATATTCCGAACACACTCCTAAGTCCCAAATCACCTAACAAAGCTATCCAAGCCATAAAATCCGCATTCCGAGGTCATTTCCCAATAAGTCAACTCTCAGTTGACTTTTCCAACTCTAAGGCTATTTTTAAAGACTAAGTTACTGAATTCTCATTTAACCATTCCAATTTCAAGCCTAGCGACTCTAACACATCAATAATAGAATAACCAATACATGAAAAGTCAATGACAGCAATAAAAATGCAAGTTCTACGTAACGACAGACCGGGTCGTTACAAATAGACATAATCTTGGACAATCGTGTCATCATCTGTCTTTGTTGCATTCATGATTTGAACACGCTGGTCATGGCTGAGATAATTATCCCACCATCCCTTAAATTGACCAGTGAAACCGGCTATTATCATTTCTGCAATAGCTCTATCTGTATTTTTATTAACTTTACAGATAGTACTGTCCATAAGCATTCTATGTACTGTTGTGTAGATTTGTCTATCTGCTAATCCATCTATGTTCCATTCATAGATGTCTGATCTACTGTAACCTTGATGGTAGTGGTCATTATCTTTTTCTTCTAGAAGAACATCTTGCGGGGTCAGTCTCGGGTAGTAAAACATCCTTTGGTAAGGTTTGCGAGCATATTTTTCAGAGATTTTATTAATCTCATCGTCTACTTTTAAATTTTTTCCTTTATCAGACATATGCTCTAAACTTAAAGGGTTAACTTTAAATTCACCAAACTTCTTATTAAGAAGTTCTTCAATGTCATCAAGACTTTTTAATTTAAAGTCTCTTACCTCCGGCGGAGGTTGGATACTTGTAGTAGCAATTTGTTTTTTACCTTTAGTATCCTTCTGTTGAATTTTTTGGACTTCAGTTATGATCTTGTCCAATTTTTCTTGAATAGTAATAATCTGTTCGCCCAGAATACTAACATACATATTAGTATAATTATTCTGCGTGAGCATAGTATTCACATTTTTAACTGTAATAGTAGCTACCTCATTTTCAAATAATTTTTAAAAAGCAGTAAAATAAATGATTTTATCTTTTTCTCCTATTTGAAAGAATTGTTGTAGTGGGTAAACATAATTGGTTGTTTTTCCACTACTGGGAGTATAATCTCTTTCTAATACAGAAATATAATTGTAGACATGTTTAGACATGAACCAAGGAACAAAAGCAATAATCTTATTCTTCTAGCTTATGTCATTATAAAAATCATATATGAAGAATTGGATTAATTCATCATTAAAATTTTCAAAGAACCATTTTCTGAAAGCTATTGTAATGAATAAACATTAGGAAGAAAACTACTGTAAAAAACAGTAGGAAAGAGGAATATGAATTACCTCAACAATTAGATCTTCTTAATAAATGGACTATTCCTTTAGTCAAACCCAAGGTAATATACCAGTTAGGTACTTTTGAAAGGATAGGTTTTAAACAAATAATTAAAACTACGGAAGAAACGATCACTGTACATAGTGATCATGCCACTTTTAGATTATTATCGGAAATTGATTTAGCCTCTTATAGGGATACACATAGATTTATACATATTGGTTCGTCCTTGCCAAATGAACTCGGAATACCTAGAGTTATGTAAAAAGAAAATTGATTCCTTACAACAAAAGAGTTTAATAAGACCTTTTAAGTCTAAATGGTCTTGTACTGCTTTTTATGTTAATAAACATGATGAACAGGAACGAGGAGTTGGTTATTTATTATAAACCCCTTAATGAGGTTTTAAAATGGATTAGACATCCAATTCCTAATAAAAAAGATTTATTAGATAGACTTCACGGTGCCATTATATTTTCCAAATTTGATTTAAAATCAGGATATTGGCAAATCTAGATATCTGAAAATGATAAATATAAAACGGCTTTTAATGTTCCAATGGGACAATATGAATGGAATATTATGCCTTTTGGTTTGAAAAATGCCCCTTCTGAATTTCAGAAAATTATGAATGATATTATCATACCATATACTGATTTCATAATTGTCTACATAGATGATATTTTAGTATTTTCATGTCACGACCCCAGTTCGCCCTCTGTGACATGTCGTGACGACACCTAGTCCCTATAACTAGGTAAGCCTAGCAATGCGGAATAATAACATAATTTGTGGAATAATTAAGTAAAAGAAAGCTGAACAATCTAAAAGAAAGATTGTATATAAATGCCACTTGGAATATACAACCCAAAATACTAAAGGTCTACAATATCACCCCAAAACCCAGAAACTCACGTGAACCACAGACTAACAGAATATAATACATTTCTCTAACTCCAGAATGTATATACAACTGTAAGAAAGGATAACTTTTCACAAAAATCTGAAATAAGATAGAAACTCCTGGTCTGCGGACGCGGCAGATGTACCTCGAAGTCTCTATTGTATCTCTCAACCTCGGGGATAGTGCGCCTGAGTGGAGGTACCTGGATCTACACATGAAAAACATGTGCATGAAAGGGCATGAGTACACCACAGCAGTACTCAGTAAGTGCCAAGCCTAACCTAGGTCGGGTAGTGACGAGGAAGGTCAGGGCCCTACTGAGGTTAAACAATATAATAGGAATTTACAGTATGAAAGGCAGACAGAAATAGTGAATACAGCTGTGAAATAAGACAGGTCAAACAAGGAAATGACAAACACAAGAACAGAGTAAACACGAAATATGAACAGCTCGATAACAAAGGTAACAATGAGGATCTCCCAGGATACCGTCTTGTAGTCCTTTTCTCATTGTCTAGTGGATCTCCTGGGATACCGTCCCGTAGTCCATCATATGTATATCTGAAGGATCTCCCGGGATACCGTCCCGTAGTCCATCAAATGTGTATCCATAGGATCTCCCGGGATACCGTCCCGTAGTCCATCATATGTATATCCGGAGGATCTCCCGGGATACCGTCCCGTAGTCCAGCTATAAATGTGCAGGGGGATCTCACGGGATACCGTCCCGTAGTCCAAAGTAAATATGTAGGGGGATCTCACGGGATACCGTCCCGTAGTCCAAAGTAAATATACAAGGGGATCTCACGGTATACCGTCCCGTAGTCCAAAGTAAATATGCAGGGGGATCTCACGGGATAGCGTCCCGTAGTCCAAAGTAAATATGCAGGGAGATCTCACGGGATACCGTCCCGTAGTCCAAAGTAAATACACAGCCACAACAAGAAGACATTCAGAAATAGAGTGCAAAAATACAAGGCAACAAGTAGTTCTAGCCTAACATGCTTCACGTAGTACAATTAAAGCAACTTAAGCAAATAGGCAATTCAAGTCAACTAGGCATGTTTTTCTAAACTAGCATAGGCTATAATCGCAAGTAGAATAAAGCAGGTAAGAAAGGAACTCAGTCTAAATATTTAAAGTAAAAATCATATTTTCAACAATTAGCACAAGTACGCGCTCGTTACCTCACGTACAAGGCATTCAATTACCAAATATCACATCCTAAGGGGAAAGGTTTCCCACACAAGGTTAGACAAGCCACTTACCTCGAACCGGCTCAAAGTCAACTTGAAACCATACGTTTGCCACGAGTATCCGACTCTAAATAGCCCAAATCTATACAATTCAATTACATATCGTAAATAACATCTCATGCAACTGATTTTTCACTGTTTAATTTAAGCTAAGATGCGAAATTATGTAAAATAACCAAAATGCCCCTTGGGCCCACGACTCGGAATCGGGTAAAAGTTATATTTTCCGGACACCCATACACTCACGGACTCATTCAACCAGAAACAATCGAAATCCGATGCCAAAACCCCATAAATTTTTCAGAATTTCGGGTTGGGAAAAATCACATCACTTCCCTATGGTCCCCCCCCCCCTCCATTTTTGATAATTAAACTAAAGAAAACAACGGGAATTAATGGTCTAACAATGAATTAGGATTAGAAAATGTTACCTATGATCCTTCTCTTCAAAACCCATAGAAAATCACCACTTCTTGAGCCCTTACCCGGTTTTTAGAATAATGAGATGAACTCTCCGATTTTTGGAATAAAACACACAGGGGATTCGCACCTGCGAGCTCGATCACCGCACCTGCGGAAATCATCGCAGGTGCGAAAGTCATTTAAAATGCACTGGGGCCGCACCTGCGGTTGTTTGGTCGCGCCTGCGGTCCCGCACCTGCGGAACCCAGGTCGCGCCTGCGACCACTGGCCCAAAACTCCCCTATCGCCCCTACGATCAAGGCCACCACACCTGCGAGTCCGCACCTGCGTGAAAACCTTCGCAGGTGCGAAGACACCAGAAGGTGCCTGGTTCAGCAGCAACAATTTTCCCAAACTTCACCCGTTAAGGATCTGAAACAACCCCGAGGCTCCCGGAACCTCAACCAAAACCACCAACCAACTCTAACACCTCATATGAACTAGGTCGAGCCTTAAAAACACGTCTCATAACATCAAAATCATCGATTATGCAAAGATTTAAGCCTAGGAACTTAGGAAAATTTTAGAATTCGCATCCGACGCCGAAACACGTCTAAACTTATCCGAATGACCTCAAAATTTTCAAACACATCCCAAATGACATGACAGAACTACTACAACTTCCAGAATTCCATTCCGACCCTCGGATCAAAAATTCACTATCGAACCGGAAACTCCAAAAATTCAAACTTCGGCATTTCAAGCCTAAATGAGCTACGGACTTCCAAAATACATTCCAAACATGCTCCCAACCCCAAAATAACATAACGGAGCTAACGGAACCATCGTATTTCCATTCCGAGGTCGTCTTCACACTGCTCCAACTACGGACAACTTTCCAACACTTAAGCTCTCATTTAGGGACTAAATATCCCAAAACTCTCCGAAACTCAAAACCGAACGTCACGGAAATTCAATTTCGCAGAAATAGACTTGGGGAAAATAGTTAACAGAGTATTGGGGTGTTAATTCTTAAGACGACCGACCGGGTCGTCACATTTCAAAGACTATTGAAAATCATTTCAAACATTTGGATATTTTCAAAAAGTTATCCAAAATGTTTTAGTGATATCCAAACCAAAAATGTTTATTTTTCAAAATAATACTAGATTTCTTGGTCATAACATAGAAAATGGTAGAATTATTCCCATCAATAGGAGCATTGAATTTGCTTCTAAATTTCCTGATGTCATCACTGATAAAACCTAGCTTCAAAGATTTTTAGGAAGCTTAAACTACATCTCTTATTTTATAAAAGATTTAGCAAGAGATATTGCTCTTCTTTATGATAGACTAAAGGAGAACCTAGGAGCTTGGAATGATTATCATACAGAATCAGTCAAAAAAATTAAACAAAAGGTTCATGACCTTCCTTGTTTAACTCTTGCAAACCCCACTTGGGAAAAGGTTGTTGAAACGGATGCCTCTGATATTGGGTACGGCGGAATACTCAAACAATGTTCCCCAAATAATAAACAGGAATATCTTGTACAATTCTACTCAGGGAAATGGAATGATTCCAAGAAAAACTATGCTACTGTGGCTAAGGAAATTCTTGCTATAGTAAAATGCGTTATGAAGTTTCAAACTGATTTATACAATCAAAAGTTTTTAATAAAAACTGATTGCCAAGCTGCAAAGTTTATCTTTAATAAAGATTTCTAACATGATGTTTCAAAATAGATGTTTGCAAGGTGGCAAGCTTTATTAGCCCCTTTTGATTTTGAAATCATATATAAAAAAGGGTCAGAAAATACTCTCCCTGATTTTCTTACTAGAGAATTTTTAAACTCATAAGTTCTTTTTTGAATTATTTCAAACTATGAGGCCTACATACATACCCCTTCGGAGTCGAGGAAAAGGAAGGACACATTCCTATGGAAGAGGGAATAATATTCTCGCCCAAATAGGAAATCAACAGCTAATAGCTGCTAACATCACGGGAGGTAATACAGATCATCCTTTATAACGGGAGTTCATGGATTTTATAAAATCCAAAAATGAAGAAAGCACATCATCAAATGTACCAACATACTCCTCAGTGATATCAAAGGATAGCCATGAAAACCTTGAGGTTTATAACCAAAAGGAAGAAAAAGAGTTAATAATTCTTTTGGAACAATCCGACCTTAAATGGAAGGATAATCCATGGAAACTAATGACCCAATATTTCGATATTGTATCATATGCTACACCTGCATACAAATGCAGAATGCATTATGAGATAATACTCTCAACAATAGGATCAACTGAAATTCAACACTTCTATCCTGCCAATACAAGAAAAACTTATAGTTTTTCAAAAATAATCATTGAAAGGGTAATACCCTCTGATGAATGGGGAATCAGTACCTTGAAGGATAGAGAATATACTCATCCAGACTAAAAGGTCGCAGTCAAATATAACTACTGAAATTATGTAGAAAGTTTTAATAAAACTTTTCTCTATGAGAATCCTAATAGGAAACACTCTTGGTTTATTAAAATTTATTCTAATATGATGAGTCAACATATCCCAAATTGGTTCTGTAAATGGTGGAAATTATAGGGTCCATCATTAGAAATTCTTCCTCCAAATTTTAAAAAATTATATACTCAATGGGTAGATATATCTCCCAAAATTATTTCATTACAAAAGGATAATATCTTTTACGATGGCATAGCAGCCATTTTTTTTTATAGAATTTTCAATCCCATGGATCATGAAATGGAATGTTCAAATTGGTTATACCAATGATGGAATTCCATGTCTCCAAAGGATCTTTTATAATAAATTCTGGAGCAAGTTACTCCAAGCAGATCAGTATGGAAAAATCTATGGTGATGATTTGATCCAACAAATTGACATATATGGCAAGCAAGAGGTAAATGTTGCAGTGGCAGAATCAAGTCCATTTCAACAAGTTACCAAGAAGCTCCAAATGAAGAAAGGAGCAATTTCCAAAAAAGAAATTCTTGCTTCATACTTCGAAGAGATAAAGAAGGACTTAGCAAGAAATTTTGGATCACAAATTAGCGATGATATATCAATGGTTTCCATCAGCAATACTTCTGATGAAGAAACCTCCATAGCAGGTGAAGCTCAACCACAAAACAGTGCAGAAGCCAATCTTGAAGAAATTGAAGAATTCCTCAAGAAAATGAAAGAAGGTGCAGAAGAATCTTCTGCGAGAAAGGACAACAAAGGAAAAGACAAGCTTTAATAAAACAAGCGGACCCTCCTCCCATTATTAAATAGAAGGCCTCATACATCAATTATCGGGGTAATAAAAATAAGCTTTAATAAAGCAAGCGGACCCCTCCATTATAAAAGAATCTACTTTAATAAAAGTTGTTTGTCCGTTTTTCTTTTAACTTTTAGTTTTGTCGACCCATGTTGTAATTATTTTGTCGACCATTAGTTTTGTTTTCTTTAGCTATGATCCATTATATAAGGATCAAGAATTCACTAGAAAAGGCAGGCATTAGCCAAGCCACCAGAAATCGTAAGCTTTCCCTTCTCTCTAATCTCTCTCTAGAAATATTATAAACCATTCCTCTTTGTAAATTTTCCATTCTTAATAATATTCAGAAAACGATATGTTGGATCAACATTTTGAGGGTCTCAGTATACTTTTTCTCTTTCTTTCTATTGTTTAGCCTGAATGATAGGCTAAGAACTTTTGTGTTAAACTTAGTAACCATAGGCTATGTACATACATGATTTGCTATTAAATTATGATGTATTATCCCAATGAGATGATGGTTGGAACTATATAGCTACAGGTCCTTTACTAGTAAATAATAATAATAATAATAATAATAATTTTGAGGGTCTCAGGTATACTT